>ML272379.1:18720-89157 GCA_005239495.1 Nicotiana undulata | reverse complement strand
TTGCTTCCGTCAAGTTTGCCAACTGCTCCTCCACAGATGAAGTGTTTGTTACCATGGCTTGCACGATTGTCGTGGACGATGGAGAGTAGCATGGATTTTCACACATATTTATCCTTGATTGGATCACACTATGTGGTGTAAGTGTGGAGGATCCATCACTTGAATCGTCATCATTTTCCTTCACAGAAGAGTGCTTGGATTCGGAGAGGTCAAGCAGAACAAGAGTTTTTTTGATCTTTTCAGCAACATCGTTTCCTCCTTGCGGTGCGTTTGTGGAATATCTTGCTCCTTTTGAGGATGAAGATCCGAAAATAGGGGTAGATGCAGACGACACTTGGGGTGCTTGTTGTCCTAACGAGCTTGCTTTGCTCCTCGTAACTGGTCCAAAGCTTCCAAAGGTAACTTCCAGTATGTTTTCCACATCGGCATAGAACCTGGAATTAGCAGCCTTGGTGGAAGTTGAACTGGAGTTGATTTTCTTGGAAGCCATTTCGTTGTTCTTGAACTTTGGTGATTGAAAAGTTGAGATGAGAGGTAGAGATTGTCCCAGTGGGCGTGCCAGAATTTGAAGACAATAAATTGCGTCGAGAAAATAAAATCAAATTGTAAAATATCGCTACAATCGTAGTATTTGATTTCAAATATTTGAGTGTACAATCTCTATGGATCCTCTGATTCTTCTTTTCAATAGTAAATAAATTCAAGGGCCTTTGAGCTTGATCTTGAATCTATATTTATTTCCACGAACGATGATCTTGAATTCAACTAGCATGAACTTTGATTTGAACTCGTACTCCTTGAATCTTGACTTGTTCTTCGTTCTTGAGGTTTAACTTGATTTCTTGAGCTTGAAGTTCTTCGTTCTTGAGCTTGAACTTGATTTCTTGAACTTGAACTTGATTGCTTGAAGCTTGAAACTTGTAGAGAAATTTGCGGCGTTTGATCCACGAGCTCTCTCTTGCTTCTTGTTGTAACTTCTGGTGTCTTTTCTGAGTTATGAAGGCCCTTATTTATAGTTGTGGGAGGGAGGAGTTGTGATAAGAACAAACTCTTTCCGACCAATCAAATTGAAGTATGACATGACCGCATTTGATTGGCCAGAACATGTCACTTACACACGTGGCGCGGTTTCATTGGCCTTTTAATGTGATTTGGCATGCCTTGTCATTTTGACCGTGGAATGATCCTATTGGCTCTTTCGTTTTACTTGGCGCGCCATGTCATTTGACACGTATTTGACACGTGGCACAAAACTGGGCCTCTAGGAAGATGGCATATTGGGCCTAATAAAGTGGGCTCATCACTTTAGCCCAATTAAATGGGCTAGCCCAATCAATATTTATTGGACTTAAATAATTAATTCAATTATATTAGCCCATAATATTTATTTGGACTAATATATCTTGAATTTAAAAAATAGTCTGAAATTATTTCATGGATTTTATTTTAATAAAATTTATATACCTACAGAGAGTTCGGACGAACCTCTTTCCACCACCCTAGCTCTACCCCTGGTGGCTGATGTAGCTCCTCCGCAATGGATTCATCCGGGATAAGCATTTTAAACGCACAGCATAATTGATTGTAGACCATTCTGAACACATATTTTTAGAAGATTAACAAGTTCAATATTATGTAAAAGTCGAATTCATTAAGTTTAAATTCTAAATTCGCATCTGTAAAATAAGGTACAAGTAATTCAAGTGGATAAAGAAGATGATTCAACAAATAAAGAAAAATAAAACAAAAACGAAAGCAAAATAACTATAAATGCAACTAAATTAAAAAATAAAGAAATAAAATGAAGCTAAATATAGAATAAAATAAATATACATGGATGAATAAAATTCGGACATTTACACATATCATCTAGTTCAAGATAGACTACAATTCTTTTATTAATGTCATTTTAAAGTTATTTATTTTTTTACAGCTTGTTTGGATGGTTGTTACGTATCGTTTCATAATGTATCGTATCGTACTGTATTGTATTATACTGTATCGTTTGATAAATATAACGTTTGGATAGATTATGTCATTTGCCATCGTTTCATGATATCACACACCAGCAATATAAAGAATGAACTTGCAATATTATAAAGAAAAATTATGATAAATGGTAAAATTATTATATAAAAAGGTAGGGTAAATGATAAAATAAAATTATTTAATAATAATGAAAGGTGAGATTGAGAGAAAAAGACAAGGTAACGACGCGACCACACCAAATCGGTCGTTACATAATGTGGCACATAACGACAAATTTAACGATACAATACAATAAAATTTAAGTAACAATCAAAACAAACATTATATTTAAAGTAACAATACGATACAATACAATAAAATTTAAGTAACAATCAAAACAAACATTATATTTAAAGTAACAATACGATACAATACAATGGTTACAACCATCCAAACAAGATGTTAACATCTCTAGCGTAAATTTCATCTTATGATTGATTGTCTATTTCTAAAATTTTACTACTTGAGTATTTTATATGTCAATTGTCCCTTCACTTAAAAGTAACTAAAATAGAGTTTTACTATTTCCGGATTCACGACAAATGACTAATTTGCTTTGGGCACACCCATTAAAGAACGTACAAAATTCTAGATAAAATAGTTAGTGTGACTAAACTGTCCTTTATTAAATATTGCAACATAGTTAATGTGAGGAGTAAAAGACTTTTTAAAGATTCGTACATAAAGGTAATTTTAAAAAAATAAATTAATTTTTTTTAATTATATAAATGGACACTCAGTTTGGATCAAAATAAAAAAAGCAATTTAGCCACTTATTGTGGACCGGGGGAGTAATAGAATTTCAAGTTTATAAAGTGAAAGTTCAAATCCATAAGGACCTCATTGCAAATAAAGTATACTTTTCAAGAAGAATTGTTAGTATTATCCTTTTTTATGACTTTTGGTAGAGGAATTTTCCCACTTGTCAAAAAAGGTTTCATTTAATGAATATTATAATGTTAGTGCCTAAAATAATGTTTATCTTTCACGACTATAATGATGATAATGCTTTACCTTTCTTTACTTACCAAACAATAAATTCAGTTGCTCAGGTTACTCCTGTCATTAGTAATTAAAACATCTTTTAATTTTCCCCATAAAATTATAGGTAAGAAACTTTAATGTCGTGATTATAACAACCCATTGTTTTAGGGTTTTCATTGCTTTAAATATCTCAAATGATCGACTATACCTAATTTAAAGTTGAACATGTAATTATTTGGACAGACAAATATCATTACAAATACGTCAAAACTCAAAACTGTCTCATTACATCAATATCGTGGCTTCCCAAACATACCCTAGAAATTAAAGTGTCTAAACAAAAATAATGTTATATTGAGAAGCATTCTCTATGGTGGCCGAGTTGGTTGAGTAGTGGACTTTCTAAAATGAAGGTTAGGGTTTGAGACTTACTTGTATACATTTTCGGTTGAGCCCGTCACACGGGCATGTCTATTGTAGACTATATACTTCTTACATAATCTGCGAGCTTTACGCAGGCACGCGATTTGTCCTGTGTGCATCTAAAGGGTAGCGGTCGCGGGTTTTATTTTTAAGAAAATATTATAATGAGAAGATTGTCCATGTATTTGGCTGATGAGAAATAAGGGGTTGTTTGGTTTAATGACAAGTTATCCTGGTATTAGTTACGCTGTGATTTGTTTAATTGAAGTTAGTTATGCTGGAATTAGTTATCTTGGTATTATTTCTTGTTAATTGTTTGGTATGTTGTATTAATTTTTGGTTGTCAATTTTACTGTTTTATCCTGTGATTACTATTGCACTATCTCGCATATATAAGTTATTGTGATATTATTTTTAATTATGGAATAACTTATCTCGAAATTAGTAATAAAACGAGGAATAAGACGATACTAAGAACTCGTTTGGACATGAATTTTTTCACCTTTTTAAAAAAAAATCACTTTTTTCGAAATCAATGTTTGCCCATAAAATTTTCAATTTTCACTTGAAGATGAATTTTGGCATTTTTCGAAGATTTGAAAATCCCAAAGAGTTATTTTTCAAATTTTTCACTCAGATCACTCACAAAATTTCAAAAACAATCCCAAATTATATTCATGTCCAAGTACAACCCTAATTTTCAAATACCATTTTCACTTGAAAATCTTTTCAACTTTTTTTTGGGAATTTTATAATTCTTATGTCCAAACTCTCACTAAATTTTTATCCCAAGATTTATTTTGCTGATACATCCTACCATAACTCTACAAATTGAGTACTACTTTCATTTCGTTCAGTATTAAATTTATTCAAATAGTTACTTTCTCCGGTTCAAAATAAGTGATTTTTTAGCTTTTTTTGTGGTCTAAAATAAGTGATTTTTTCCGATTTCAAGAATGAATTAATTATTTTTCTCTTACATTGTCTTTGGAGTAAATAGTATTGGAATATATGTTAGGAGTATTTATGTGAGATAATAAAAATTAATATGATCAATTTCATTACTAATAAATACTAAAAAATAAATTTCTTAATCCGTATAAAATCAACTAAAAATCACTTATTTTGAAACGAAAGGAGTAAATCTTTACACAAATTGATGGCCTTTTTCCACTGTCATAATTATTGAAACGACAAGATAACATTGGAGAGAATTTTATACAAATTCACACATTGATATTCTTGATTTTCGAGCTGTGAAAAGTGAATGAAAACTCTTTACTGACTCATACATTCCCACATTGAAAGCAGACACGACTAACTTTTGAAGAGAACATGATTCCCACATTGCAACGGCTATGAAAAAAGGTACTCCCTCCGATTCACAATAAGTGATTAAAAAGTTTTCTTACTCCTCACGTTAAATGTTTAATTAGGAGAATTTAGTTATACAAGATATTTTTATATAGAATTTAGTATTTTCTTAATGAACATGCTAAAAGTAAATTAGTCACTTATTGTGAACCAGAGAAAGTACGATAATAAAAGTATTTGAAATTCTTACTTTTTTTTTTAATTAACTTAGAGGAAAGTCACTTTTATTAGAGACCGTTTTACTTCTAAAACAAGTTTCTTTTTAAGCAAACAGGAAAATATATATTAAAATTTACGTGATACTTAATACATCATAGTCATAGTTTGTGTCAAGTAGGAGACTTTGATTGCCTAAGCTTGCAAATATATATCGAAACAAGTTCACTAATAAGGAAACACATTATTTCAAAGAATTTTTTATTCTAAAAACTCGAATTTAAAAGTTAAGAATGAAGAATTTTCTAACCATTATAACTCGTTCGCAGAGGCGGACCTATGGGACAAAGATACCTCTACCTCTCTCTCTTTATATATATATTTGAAAAGGATTAAATTTTTTTACACGAAACCCTTCGGATAAAAATACCGATTAAATCGTAAGTTGCATTTTCAACTGTCACCTTCAAATCTTGGGTCCACCTCTGTCCCCGTCCAGTAAATAAGAAAAAGCCAACTAATGCAAAAGAGGTTCATGGTGTTTGCAAATCCACTTCTTGATTTACTCCATAAAATACAAAATCGTGCACCAACTACAAGAATAATACATATACAATTGACGTTTGAGATAGGTGTCACAAGAATTTAACACAACACAAAAATTAAAATATTCAAATTAAACTAATCTCACTATCTCTATCACTTTTAATAGAATCTCTTTTCTTAAGATCAAAGTAAAAAACAGTTGTCACAATAAAGCTCCATTGAACCACCAAAGCATATAAAAATATCCAAACCACATTATCCAACAACAATTTAATCACAACCGTCGATTCAACTGTCACGAAATCCCAACCGTTCATCGACATCTCCATCATCCCACGAACAATACCCGAAAACAAAACAAACAACCCGGACAAAACCCACCCACATAACCGTTTCCCCTCCATCAAACCCGACCCGACCCGAATAGCATCAAACCCGTTCTTCCCTTCATTAACCGAAACCACAATCGCCAAACTCGTAACCGCCATCAAATGAAGCTCCAAACCCGACCCAATAACCACAATAACAACCCGAAAAACCGGGTAGGTCTTGAAAAATGCTATCAACATCCCCGGGACAACAGTACAAGCTAACATAGTAGCGTAAACACACATTGTAGTAACCAAAACCCGTTTCCAAGCGGTTTTTACCGCGGTAAAAACCGTTAAAACAGTAGGTTTTCCGTTCGTTCGAACGGAAAACGCAACATTTACCGCAGCAATTGCAGTAAAGAAAGACAGTAAAAAAGTAGGAAAGAAAAATAAAACTTTCAAGAAAAGCAAAGACTTAGCTTCTTTATTTGCTTCTTCTAATACATGTCCAGACTCAACAAGTATAGGTGAAAAAAGTGAGAGTTCTTCAAGATGTTGAATATTGTTTTTTAAAGGGTAAGTTATAAAAGAAAATAAGAAGAGGAAAAAAGAAAGTGGAAATGAAATGAAAGCAAAAATGTAAAAAGAAAGTTTTTTGGTAGAAAAGAAAATATTCATGGAATTGAAGAAAACGTTAACAAGAAGAAATAAACCGTTCGGTTCTTGAGAAATATGGTCGGAATTTTCCCCGGCGGGCATTTTTGTTTATTTTTTTTTTCTATTTGGGAGGTTATGGAATTTGAAAGGAATGGTGGAAGTGGAATGTGGACCTATTATATACTTTACTTTAAAAGAAAGAGGTTGGGATTTGGAAATGTGGAAGAATAGTCAATAGTAGGACTATTGTAGTTTATTTTAAATTTACTAAATCTTAACTTTGACGTGGATTTGACACAATTGACTGTCAACGACTTCTTCCCTTAATTATTCGTTCCGGTCCAAAATAAGTGATTTTTTTTGTTATTTTTACATATATTAAATGATTCAGCTTTAACGTTAATTAACAATGAAATTGATCGTATTAACATTTACTATATATTCATATCAAAACTCATAACACATACCCCAACATTATTACTCCAAAGGTAATATGGAAAAAATAATTAATTTATTTTTAAAATATGGAAAAATCACTTATTTTCAACCGCAAAAAAAGCCAAAATATCACTCATTGTGGATCGGAGAAGTATTTTTTCAGATTCCGTGGAGTGGACGGTTGGACCAACGATAAAATTATTTTCGTGTAACTTATAGATTACGAGTTCGGACTGTGGAATCAGGCACTTATGCTTGTATGCGGATAGGTTGCGTACATCACACCACACCCCTAGAGATGCAATTCTCCTCGCAAAAGAGGAGCCAAAATTGCAAACTTATGGGTTCAAAATTCTAAGCTAGCGTTTGGCTATAGATTTCCAGATTTGTTTTGAAAAATCTGTTTTGGATGAAGTTTGGTTTGAAGATGAAAATGTATTTGGACATACGTTTTCAAAACATATTTCTTAAATTTATTTTGTAAAAATATGTGTATTATTGATGAATCTCGTTTATTCCATCAACTACTTTGATGGTGACCATGAGGACTATAGTTTTCGTTATTCATAGTTTCTTACTTTTTTCTTTTTCAACATTTCTTTAGTTTAATGAAATTTAGGTGCAGCTAGGTCATGGAGATCTACATGCATTATATTATTAAAATGAAATTATAATAGGCTGAATAGATAGTCTGCGTTAGCCATATATAGCATGTGTATAATAAAAAAGAAATGTTTTCTTTTTGTTTGTTTCGTATAGAGAATCAGTGGAGGATATAACTTATTTATTTGTTTTTTATAAGAGAAAAATATTGTTACTATTCAATTATGAGTACAATTCTATTTTTTCCTTTGATTCTTTTCTGTGTTTATCTTCGTGATTCTTGGGTTGAAGCAATGTTTTTCTCGAATGTAGGATGATGCGGGCTTTCATGGATTTATTTGATATCCATGAAATATGTTGTGAATCTTCTTGAATTATTTGATTATCAAGAATTATCCGCCCACTTCTTGATCTCTTTGTGAATATCTCGTGAATTTACAGGATTTTCGAGATGATCCCTATTTTTTGAGATAGAATATAACTTATTGGTTACAAAGCTTAATTGAATTCTGTATTTTAACATGGAATATGATATTTTAAAAATATCTAATAAATTCAGTGTTAAGAATTTCAAAGATCAAAATTATCAAGTTTAATTTTAATTTTGAATCCATATGAGGAGATGAAAGCCAACTCTTAAGGACCATTTTTAAGAAGGTTTGAGAATGTTTCCTAAACGACAATTTTTTCAAGTGAAAATGATATTTGAAAATTAGAGTTGTGTTTGGATATGAATAAAATTTTGGGATGTTTTTGAATTTTTGTGAGTGATTTGAACTGAAAATTTTGAAAAATACCTTTTTGAAGTTTTTCAAATTGTAGAAAATTTCGAAATTTATCTTCAAGTAAAAATTAAAAATTTTGTGCCCAAACACTGATTTCGGAAAAACACTAAAAAAGTTTCGAAAAAAGTGAAAAAAAATATTCATGCCCAATCGGGCCCAAACATTATATACAGATAAATTATTGGGGTATTATCACTTCTAGAATGCGCCGGAAAATATTTATATTCAGTAGCCGAAAAAATACATAAAACTTATATAATTTTTATATATAACATAAAGAATGTATGTGTATATATATACAAAAAAGATATATTTTTTTTGTTATTATTTTAAAAGCAACTATACAGTGTTATTTTTCCAAAAGTATTATCCTTACTTTTAATCTTCGAGTCGGAGGTAGAAGGTATTTATCATATGAACAACCATGTCTTGTCAAGTTATAGAAAAATGAAAATGACATTTTGTATGCACAAACTAAAAAAAGAATATTACTAAAACTGGAATAGAGGGAATACAAAGCAAACTATTGGTTCAATAATAAAAGGAAAGAAAGAAAACACGAAATGGAAATTATTTACTTTTGTGGCGGCTGATAGAGAGGCTTTACAATTTGTGTTCTTACCTTGTCAAAGACTACTTTAATGAATGAGTTTTAATTTAAAAAAAAGGTGGAAATCAAGTGGCTACGAGTGAAAGTGGCACTTTTGCCTTTGAAAGTGATATATCACATGGCCTTTGGTAATTAGCCATCGAAAGACTACAAACCAAAGAAAAAAAAGGGAAAAAACTAGGAATTTTCATTAAACACTATAGTTTAGAGCCTAGTAATTTTAGTTTATTTGTAGCTATTATTCAATTGTTGTCAATTTGTATCGCTTGTATTCAGACACACAACAAATATAACATGTGCCAACTGTATTCATTCGCGCAACAAATACAACTTGTGAAATACATGGGTGTATATACAAAAGATACAACTTGTATCGATTGTACATGCAGGGTGTATAAAAAGGATACAATCTGAAACGGTTGTGTTCGTTCGCATAACGATAACAACACAACCAAGGCAAAATACAGTAAAATAAAATGCTCTTGTTGAAAATCGAACTCAAAACCTCCACTTACTAAAAGGACACTCTAGCCTACTGAGCTACGAGACCTTGTTGCCCTCTTCAGTTCTAAATAATTGATCTCTTGTCTCATAGATTTTTGACTTGGAGAAAGCGTATGACAAAGTCCCTAGGGAGGTGCTCTGGAGATGTCTTGAGGCAAAGGGCGTGTCGGTAGCTGTCACGACCCAATTTTCCTCTGTTGGGAATCGTGACGGCACCTAATCTTAAGGACTAGGTAAGCTAAATTTAAAAAATATATAAATCGTAATATCAAAACTTTTAAATGCTTTTTGAAATAAATCTCTATACCTTGCACATCTTCCCAAAACCCGGTAAGTACAAGTCATAAGCTTTAAAGAATTTACACTAAAACTCCTAAAATACCACTGTTCGAAAATAAGTACAACAGTGCGAATAGAAACATAAGACGGTGACTACGAAATCGCGAACAATGAAGCGGTTTTACCTTGAGTTTCCACAACAGCAACCACGATGCTAACAATCGATCGAATGACTATGTGAAACCTGGAATTTGCAGAAAAACGTACAGAAGAATAGTATGAGCACACCACAGCGGTGCCCAGTAAGTATCAAGACTAACCTCGGTGAAGCAGTGACGAGGACTAGTCAAGACACCCATTGGTATAATAAATTAAACAGACATAAATATAGAAATGACAGAATATGACATCTATCTAATGCCTAAACAATATATTTAACAACATAACAATTACAATGCGGAAAGAAATACAACAAATAACAACAGAACATCATAATAATACACAGAAGAATGGACGGGAACACAACCCAAAAGCCGAAGACCACAATACGGTAAGAACAAGTAGAAATTCATCACTGCCATAGTTTCCCCATCAGGCCATAGTCAACAACCCCAAATAAATTGTTCAAATCTTCGAGTGTAAACCTTCACCCGCAAGGTTATATTGAAAGCTTCAAAATATAATCATTTCAAATAGAAAATTCCTTTGAAATATACTTCCTCCGAAATATATATATACTTTACAGAAAGAAAATCTTCAAACGTAGTTCCTTCAAGTTAAATGCTTTTCAAATATACCTTTCGAAATAATAGACTTCAAACATAGTTTTCCTGAAGGTAAATGCTTTTCAACTACACTTTTCAAATAAGTACCTTTCGAACACAGTTTCCTCGAGATAAAACTACCGGGATTCCGTCCTGTAGTTCAGAATTAGTCATGCGGTACAGGGGGATCTTCTGAAATACGTCTGTAGTCCCAAAAAAAATATCTAGTACAGGGGGATTTCCCAGATACGTCTGTAGTCCCCAAAGTAAATATGCAGTGCTGGGGGGATCTCCCAGAATACGTCTGTAGTCCCCAAAGTAAATATGCGGTACATGGGGATCTCTTGGATACGACCGTAGTCCCCAAAGTAAATATGCAGTGTTGGGGGGTATCTCCCAAAATACGTCCGTAGTCCCCAAAGTAATTATGCAGTGCTGGGGAGATCTCCCAGAATACGTCTGTAGTCCCCAAAGTAAATATCGGTACAGGGGGTATCTCGCGGAATACGTCTGTAGTCCCCAATTTAAATATGCAATGCAACCAACAGAGATAACAACTATAACACTGCAGAAACATCGTACATTGCCACAACAATCACAAAGCAACAAAAGATAGAAATGCAATGTACGACGAGCAAATCAATACAAGAACTTAAATCACAAAAAAGGTAGAACTCATTCACAAGGAATAACCACTGAAGAGAAATACTAAGCGTAAAGAAAACAGCTTAACTAGGGAGAAACAAGACGTAACAACGAATTCATAGTATTCAAGTTGTTGCTCCCAAACGCACACACAAGTATAGATGGTCGTACAAGTAATATAATGATAAGTTGAGTGTCGAACCCACAGAGACTTGTATAAACTACTTACTAAATCACTAAAAAATTTATTCAATCCAGCTAAAATCAAAGTCCAACAATGTGATTATATTATACTACGATTCTAAGTAATACAAAATTATCAAGTAATGAGTTGATTGTTGTGTATTCAGTAGAGACAAGTATTCTAGGATTGTGATCGATTCTGTAACGACCCGGTCCGTCGTTACATAAAACCTGTAGTATAATTGTTGTTATTGACTTTATATATATTGGTTATACTGTAATTGATGTATTAGAGTTGATAGGCTTGAAATCGAATGGTTATAGTGAGAATTCAGTCAATTAGCCTTCTAAAATAACCTTAAAAAGGGAAAGTCAACTAAGAGTTGACTTATTAGTAAACGACCTCGGAATGCATATTTTATGGTTCGAATAGATTTTTTAGGTGATTTGGGACTTAGGAGTATGTTCAGAACAATTTTGTGATGTCCGGTGTAGAATTAGGCTTGAATTGGCGAAAGTTAGTTTTTGGTGATTTCCGGTCGGCAGTGGAAAATACCCTATCGAGGTCGAAATGGAATTCCTACAGTTGGAACAAGTTCGTAATGTAATTTTGGACTTGTCCGCAAAATTTCAGGTCAATCAGAGTTGATTTGGATAATTTCGGCATCATTGGTGAATTTTAGAAATTTCAAAGTTCTTAGGCTTGAATCCGATGTAATTTTGGTGTTTTGATGTTAGTTTTGGTGTTTCGAGAGTGCAAATAAGTTCGAATGATGTTATGGGATGTGTTGGTATATTTGGTTGGGGTCCAGAGGGTCTCGGGATTGATTTCGGATGGTTAACGGACACTTTTGGACTTAGGAGAAATGCTGGTTTTCTGGTGTTAGTGCAGCAGGAATTTGTTCACCGCGATCACGTAAGGTTAAAGGAAGGCAGGGGAAATTTGTGCATCGCGATCGCAGAAGTGAGGGTGCGATCGGGTAAGGTGAGTGGCTTAAGCAGTGCGATCGCGTGGACTTGATCGCGATCGCGTAGGGTCAGTCAGGCGCGTGGGGAGTGAGGTCAAACATTCATCGCGATCACGTGAGAATGGTTGCGATCGCGTAGGTTGAGACTCTATTGAACCGCGATCGCGTGAGCTGCGTCGCGATCGCGGAGGTATGGGGGATTGGTCAGTGCGATCGCAGGGCTAAGGCTGCGATCGCGGAGAGCAAATCACTGGGCAGTTAAATAATAAACCCTCCGCGACTTAAACCCTCTTTTACACCATTGTTGAGCAAGGGAAAGCTTTTTGGACGAATTTTGAAGGAGAAAATCAGTGGGTAGCACAGAGGTAAGTAATTTGATTATTAAAACTCGATCCTGTGTGATTATAGACCATAATCCCAGCCTTTAATTCATGAAAGACAGTAGAAAAATAGGATTTTGGAGCATGAGATTATGAGACTTTCAAGGGTCGATTTGAGGGGTCAAACGAACGCCAATTTTTGTGTTCTTTATATGTACGTAATCGTGAGAAGATGAAGAACACTTTTCTGTAAAAAATTCTGAGTTTCGGGATGCGGGCCCGGGGGTCGGGTTTCGCCCGGTTCCGAATTTTTGAGTAAATTTGATATCTTTCGATTGGAAATTTTTTCGTAAGCATATATTGATGATAAAAATATGAACTTGGTAGATTTGGAGCCTTCAGAGGTTGATTCGAGAGGCAAGCTCATTGCAAAATAATTCCGGGCTAGTTTTGAGGTAAGTAATATCTTTAAATCCTGTCCTGAGGGTATGAAACCCCGGACTATGCACCCTTTCACGGGTTTTGAAATAAAAAAGGTGGAAACTTTGGAAACATCTTTCCTATTTAGGCGAATATTGAGTTGCTAAACCGACTTTTAAGCCTATGCTTAAATTAGTACTATTTTATTATGATATGATTTGGGCTGTAAGCCGTGTTTGGGGCCTAGTGCCGATCTATTTACCCCTTGGGGGACTGTTTTACTGTGTTTCCTCACTTGATATGTTGTGATTTACACTCAGTCTTTTCCTGATAAATTATTTTGACACTCAGAGTATTTTGATACTATTTCTTGAAAAATGAAACACTATTTTGGGTCGAAAACCCGGTTTGTTTATGGCCTAAGGGCTAATTGAGAGTGTCTAACTAAGTGAGGCTTTCAGGCATGTATTGTGAGGAGGCTTCCAGGCCTTATGAGAGAGTTGAGGAGGCTTCCAGGCCTTATAAGTGATGTGAGGAGGCTTTCAGACCTTATGAGTGATGTGAGGAGGCTTCCAGGCCTTATGAGAGATGTGGGGAGGCTTCCAGGCCTCATGAGAGAGATGAGAAGGCTTCCAGGCCTTATGTTATTATTGCGCTTGGGATGTAGGAGCCCCTCCGGAGTCTGTAACAGACCACCAGTGAGCGCCGGTACCAATTGAGTGATGATGATTGCCCGCGGGGCCGATACTGAGTGATGATTGATACTGAGTTATGATCGATATTGAGTGATTGAGGGAAAGCTTGAGGGCAACTGTTATGAGCAATGATTTTGGTCCGAGGGGCAGATTTGTGATGTTTTACTAAACTTTCGAACTACGATTTACTTCAGTTTCAAACTACTGAGAATTTTACTGAGATATACTGATATTGTACTTGTTTTCAAAGAATTTCTGGAAACTGATTTCGAATTTATTATTGGATGAATACTACGTGGTGACTTGGTGTTCTACTGGATTTTGTGGAATTGTGTATTTGTTCTGTGTGTTTATATTACTCAGACTGTGATTTATTTTCATTACTACTGAGTTGGCGTACTCATAAAGACACCCTGTGCCTTTGTGCACAGATCCAGGTACTAGCTCGCAGCAGTAGCTGACGCAGGTTCGATAGCAGCATTTCACGGGATTTCGAGGTAGCTGTCCAGCGTCCACAACTTCTCCATTTCCCCTTCCTTATTATTTTTTTAGCTCTTGATTCAGAGACTTATATTATAGTTTTAGCAGAGTTAGATTTAATTATTCTTAGATGCTCATGACTATTGACTCTAGTTCTTGGGAGGTTGTTTAGAATATTATGGGAACGCTAAGACTTATTTATATAAATTTGGACATGGTTGCTTGATTATTATTAATTATGAAGTGTTATGATTGAACAAAAGCATAGTAATGTGATGGTTGGCTAGCCTAGTTCCACGATAGGCGCCATCACGGCCTGTTAGGATTTGGGGTCGTGACAGATTCACCATTCGTACTGTGTTCTAATTAACTCTCCCTTTCATATAATTCACTCATGGTTTCTAATTAATCGATAATTGCTATCATAGCCTTCTCCCTAAGTACTACTCGCTCATTCTCAATAGATTAACGCCTATATTCCTATGAAATTAATCTATTAGAACGCATTAAGATTACGGTATTTAAATAAGCACGGTGACTAGGTATATTCCTATCCTAACTACAAATACCCTCCCATGAAGGGTTAAGATTGTGATCTCTTCAATTATTCTCTAATCTATACACGACTTTCCCAAGCATAGCATATATAGCAAATAGAAACTAACTGCTGGCCAGACAATTAAGCAATTAAACACAGAATTGAAGAAACAACCATATATTGGGTAAATTATAATCAAAGTTAAGCTAATTTCAAACAACAATATTCATGGAAAAATCACAACCCCAGAACAATGGGTGTTTAGCCACTCATGATATAATTAAACAATTGCATAAGTGTTGAATCAATTGTAACTACTAGAAAAAGATGAAGAAAACTGAGAATTCTCCGCTTCCTAATGGTCCTGTGTGTGTTTTCCCTTCAATGTAGCGTCTACCTCCTCCAAAAATAGGTTTAGTCTTGCTTTTATACGTGTTGGCTAGGTCTAGGGCCGAATAAACCGTGTCCCGGGCAAAATAGGCCAATTTCCTGCCACCTACGCCCTGGACAGCGTTGGGCGCCCACCAGGGCACAACTCTAATTTTAGCTACTTCCCATAGCACCACAGGTGGTGCCAGGTGTCGCGCCTCCTTTTTCCTCGCGGAGATCGGGTTTATGACATTCTGATAACTCTTTTAAAGGAAGAGGGTTATTAAAAGAGAAGAGTCGCCACCTAACGATTTTAAGGTGCGTTAGGGCACCTAGAGTAATTAACTCATGAAACTAGTTTGCATCACCAGAGATCGGGAAAGGGCTTGATATTATCCCAAGGGGAAGGTATTCGGCACCCCCCAATATCCAAAAATGTGGTTCCCGGCCAAATAGTTTTCGTGAATTCATACAATTAACAAATAACAGGTAAAGGGGCTCAGGTAAGAGGGGATTTCAAACAAGTGATCAAGTTATTGAATTTTGGAAAGGAAAAGAACTACCATAACATTTAAAGGAGGGATATCCTAGGTTTAACATAATATGGATCACATCAATGCAATACCCGATAGACACTCCTCAAAGAGGGACTACACGTGGCGTTAGCGAACCGGTCATCATATCCATATTCTACACCTTCCCACCCCGTGAAGGTAATTAAAGCGCGTATTGGTCACGAACTCTATTGCATGTTTTTACCCGTCCCTTCCTATCGGTCCTGGAGGAAATTAGGACTTCTACCCTAAAGGGAGGTGCTAGGCAGACCCTCAGGTTTTAAAGGTAAAAATTCTAGAGCGACATATAAGAAACAAATAGGACTTGCAAATAAAAGGGGAGCATGGAAAACAGGAAAGGGTTCACATATACCTTCACATATATTGCACATAAACATCATGTCTCATACAAAAATTAAGGTCTAGGTTTAGATACTAAAGCATGGTATCTAGGTGATAATAACAAAGAGGCAGATTCATTTCGTAACTCAGAGAGAAAGTCCTAGTCTTGGCTTGCCTATTGATTTTAAGCATGCTGATAGTTAGACAGTACACATAGAAAAGGGGTATTTCCAGTTTAATGATTTCAATTACCTAAGGCTTGCCTAGGCGTGGAACAATGATCAGTAGTTACCCATATTATTAAAGAAAACTTTTTGCCTAAACCATGTTGTACCTAAGTGCATACAAAATGCAGAATCATTACCAATTATTTATAGTCATGGTAAAACAAATTAAGTTCTTTTCATGTATTAGTATCTTAACTAGGTGTTTTAAAACGAGACCTTAGAGAGTGGTATCTATTACACATATAAAGGTACAGACTGTTTGAGATATGTGTTTAGGCTAAGTTCGATTTGAATGAGTATGACCCGAAGGCATGATTTCTAATGCAGTGTGATACATAACGGTTATATGCAGAATTTCTAGATGTATAGTGTCAAGATTAGAAAGAATGATAGTTTTAATTGTTGTTTACCTAAAGAAGGACCTCTACATGTATAGCACAATAAGATAGGATCACAATTTTGTTAGAGCATTCGTTCTAAGGCAGGAATTAGGTTACATTTCAGAATACATGGGCAGAATTACATGCTAGGAGTTTTATTGTTATTATTGATCCTATGAACAGGATTTCTAAGTGAAGGCAAGGAATGAGGATATGCTGAAAGAAAAGCAGGCGAATGAACCTAATGTCATAGTATCTAAATGCATGCATGCTTGGCATGTTGTACCTAAACATGGTTGCTATTGCACATATAAAAGAAAGTAAACCTGTAGGCATGATTTCTACCCGTACTTAGACTATAGCATGCATACCCCCACCCATTTTCACTATCCAGTCCCAGAATCATTTTTTACAAATAATTATTACAAACTTCTGAATATGAATTACATAATTTAAAAAATAGGAAAAGAAGAAGTTAACTATAGGGAGCCTACAATAATAAGCCCAAGTCTCCAGATCCTTAATGCCATATGTCATAACCTTTCATAATCCGGGTGTGTCAGAGTTCCTAAGGACCTTGGAGGATCCCAGGCAGTGCTCACACCCAGATTTCATAGCCAAGATGGAGTAAGTGCAGTGTGGGAATGCCAGCCTTGTGTGTCATAGTTCAAAGGGTACTCAAAGGGTCCCCAAGGCAGGGCTCACACGAAGGGGGTTGAACTTAAAAAACTAGGAGTAGAGTGAGATGTGCTCATAGTTTGGGAAGTTTAAGTGAAAACAGTATTGAAAACAATTTGAAAAGAGGAGGGACTTAGTAAAGATCAGCCTTTTTTAGAACAAAGGTTCAACTGACGAAAACAGTTTTTTGAGAGACACCATACTCAAAACAAAAAGAAAGCTAGCATCACTTAAAAGACCCAGGATGGCCTAGCAATCACAAACAAGGGTGAGAGGTTTGAGGGACAAATACACACCCTTTGAATCAGGCAGAATCACACATAGACCCACAATCAAGGGTTCAGGGGAGGTTAGGGGTATAACTAAGTGTCAAATTAGAGTAACATATCAACCAAATGACTGACATCATGATTGAACTAACATATTAGTAATAGGCATGGAGATTCATATAAGGAACAAAGCCAAGTGTAGAGAGACACATTGGTGAAGTGAAACTAAACATGTAGAGGGGATTCAGAGCCCTAATTGCATGTTGAACAAAAAAACCATAAGTAGAAACATATCAAACTACAAGGAATTGAACTATCAATAGAAACATATTGGTTTGATGACTGAAGCTTAAATCAGAACATACTAGTATGATGAAGAAAGCAGTAATACAAGCAAAGATAGAAGATGCACAGTGGTTAGCCTTGGCTTGCAACCGGATAACTTAAAGTAATAGCAAGTAGCACAGAAGAGAAGATAGAGAGAGTATGAAACTTTAGTTGTGAAAGAGAGAGTGCACAGATCAATTTGTATCTATGTCTCTCTGTGTGTTAAAGAAAGAGTAAAGTATTTATAGCTTTTGAAAACGAGTAGAAAATAAGGTGACAAGTACTGGTTTAACATAATAATGGAAGTAATATTCAATCAAAATCAATCACATGCCTGGACTCCCTTTGATTAGGGAGTCCTAATTCAAACGGACATACTTGGTGTTACATAAGGAAATAATCAATTACGAACTAATTTTACTATAGCAGGAGTAGTAAGGCATGTTGCATGTGATAAAGGCCAAATACATAATCTTTCACATAAGAAAAATATATACTGGATACTTGACAGCATGTTTGAGCACATAAATAAGGTAGGATATAATTCAATTCTAAAAATCAGCAACAAGAATCACAGATGGGACTAAAATCTCTAAGAATCAATTCTAATTAAGGAAATCATCTCACAAATAAGGAAACAATTTGAAAATAAATACGGGATAATAAGGAACAGGCACAAGATTATAGATTCAAGGAGGATATCACAGCATTACTAAGAGATGCACATAATCAGTATCGTATTAGGTAAACTATGAACAATAAGACTTATTAAAACAAATAGTCATGAAGGTCAGAGAACCCTAAGCAAGGAAATCACAGAAATAATAAAAGGTTGGAAACCTTAACAACAAAACTACAACGAGAAGCATAGAACTCAGGGGAAGTCCGGAAGAACATATAGTTAAGCAAACGTAATAAATAATACGAACATAAACCCTAAAAATTGGGGCTTCGTCAGAATACTTCAGGGTAAAGGAGGAGATTTATGCAGAATGTTTAAAAACATACGGGAAATCAAGATTAGTATTTAAATTAGAAGATAAAAATGTTTTAAAAAGGGGCCAAGAAACCCTAGTTGAAGATGAAGAGTTATCTCAGAGAAATCGGGAAAACCCTTTGAGGAAAACAACGATAAACTCACAATATACATAGATCTATAAAAGATCTAAAAGACATCGTAAAACCTAAAATTTTAGGGTTTCAAAGAACCCAAAGAAAATGAGAAAACCCTAAGGTTTCACCAGCTTTTAGCCGGAGAGGTCATAGATCTTACTCAGACGGCCGGAGGTGGCCGGAAATGACATGAGAAACCATGAGAGGTGAGTGAACCGCCTTTTGGTTCTTCTGAGAGCCTCAAGGTGGTGATACCCGGCGTAGAAGTGAAGCAAAGGCCAAGCCATGGTAAGAGGCCATGATTTCCGACATGAGGAGTGGCCGGAAGAGATGAACGGACTACATCGGAGGAAGGAGGCGAGGGGAAGGTTCTAGAGAGAACCAGAAGGATAGAGAGATTAGAGAGATGAAAATGAGGGGTTTGAAATGAGAGGGGTCTGGGGGGTTAGGTTAGAGTTAATTAAGGAAATAATGATCTGGGTCGTTGATCTAATTTGATCAATGGCTCAGATTGATCCGAGGTTGGGCCGGGTAGGATTTGGTTTGGGATGGGTATGGAATTGGGTTGTTAAATTCTGATGGATTGGGTTAAAAATTAGGCTAGAATTTAAATGAAATGTGGCTAATTGTTAAATACCCATTAAAATTAGATAAATAATTAATAAAAATAGGTAGTAATTGTATAAAAATGAAATTAATGCTATATAAATGAAAATTAAGGTAATTAGCTAGTGTAATGATATAAAAATGATCGATTATCGAATTAAAAATAGCATGAATGCGCAATCAGGCCATAGTTGCAAAAATTGTATAATGATAATCAAATAGTGCCTAATTGGTTAATTCATGAAATAGTTAAATTCTAATAGAATTAAATAGGATTACAAATAATATATTGAGCTGGAAAACATTTTGAAATTATTTATAATATAATTTATGAATAATTATGAAATACAAAATACTAAATAAATAGAGAATGGGTTGATAAAAATACGAAAAATTGTGGAAAAATACCACTCACATTAAAAATAATTTTGAAGGTAACATGTAGGTTTGAAAATAATTTTGAGGAAAAATTGGGTATCAACGGCTGCCCCTCTTTACCCGGGAAGGCTGAAAGAGTTGTCGGGTAAAGATACGATGGCCAATTTTGACTGAGTGGGAATGGTTCGCAAGATTTAGGCCGCACCCTGGTTTCTGAGCTGCCTACATATCCCTGGTTTTACAGGAATCAGGCCGTATGTAGTTCAGGATTCATCGACGAAGTATGCCAGTGAAGTTTACAAGGACGGACACAGGATGCAGGGTTGGGTGAACAAACGACGTAGTTGGGAAACTGGAGCGGGACCGCTCCTGCCTGGATGGCTGTTGCTAGACGGATTACCTGCAAATGAACAATACAAGCATATATTGTGCGCAATTTAAACATGATGCAAATTCCCGTTGGACTATGAATGTTGTCTTTGGACGGTTAAGGATGACGTCTTTAGACCATGATGTTCTGGGACATGAATTGCTTGATGCAGGATTCGCAGGCCATGAAATGATGTTCTCGGGCCATGAAGATGGTGCCTCTGAACCATGATGCCTTTGAATAATTATATGCAAACTGATAAAAGGATCCCCAGGCCATGAAATGGTGTTCTCGGGACATGAAGATGCTGCCTCCGAACGATGACGCCTTTGGATAGGTTGGCGATATTTCAGCCCATGAAAAATGCAGTAGTATGATGTATACAAGATAGAGCTTAGTCTTGCGAATTGAAGGGCAAAGCTTAGCCCAAAAGAAAAGTGAAGTAAATAATGCTTGAGATAACTCTTAGTCTCGATAAGTAAATTGGAGGCAGTGCTTAGTCTCGGAAGGCAGAAAGGTAGCCTTATACAAGATGTAAATGCAGATGGAGACAGTGCTTAGTTTCGGAAGGCAGAAAGGTAGCCTTATGCAAGATGTAAATGCAGATGGAGACATCGTTTAGTCTCGGAAGGTAGAAAGGTAGCCTTATGCAAGAATGCAGATGCAGATGGAGACAACATTTAGTCTCGGAAGGCAGAGAGGTAGCCTTATGCAATAATGCATATGCAGACGGAGACATCGTTTAGCCTCGGAAGGCAGAAATGTAGCCTTATGCAAGAAATAAAATACAGATTGAGGTAGCTTTTAACCTCGGAAGGCATAAAGGTAGCCTTATGCAATGCAGATGCAGATGGAGACAACGTTTAGTCTCGGAAGGCAGAATGGTAGCCTTATGCAACAAATAAAATGCCAATAGGAATTCTTAGCTGGTGATAAATTGTGCCACTGTGATTGTTGCAAGTATTGTGATAATTGAAGCATCGTTTGTGCTGATAATGAATGTTGACATGTACGACGAGTTTGAGAAGCGTGTCTTTGAGCAATATATGTCCTTCGGGCGGATAGCATGTTTTTGGGGCCTTCGCAATCTTTGTGCCTGCATCCAAAGAAAAACCGTGAGTTCTGTAAGGGGAAAGGTTAGTTCGCATTCCCGCTAGCTTTACTTGACTCGTTTGCTTGATCATGATGATACTGTCTGTATCATTAGGGTAGCGTCTGCTAAACAAGCTGTTTCAAAAAATAAATATGCATGATTTTGTGAAGTATAATATAAGCATATAGTCTAAAATAGTTTTAGATGAACCGACAACCGTGACGCGGTTCAAGACATTGCAACCTCTCCTGCCACGGAATTTTGAGGGTCCTCCTCAAAATTCTGCCCCAGTTTGATAGGTGAATACTTATGACTGTTGCTCGCGTGGTGATCGGCTGAACTTGCTTCCTCCTCAAAATTCTGCCCCAGTTTCCAATTGTGGGGAGAAATGAGATTTCTATTGAATTGTGACCGAACCCATAGGGCTGCCTACATATCCCCTCTTAAACGGGAATTAGGTCAGGCGTAGTTCAATTTACATTGTTGACAAAAGCATAAAGAGTTACACATAGTAGCATTTGACTGCATCTACATTGATTGGTTTTGGCCAGACTTCTCCGTCCATTTCTGCAAGTATGAGTGCTCCTCATGTCAGTACTCTTTGAACCATGTACGGACCCTGCCAGTTGGGAGAGAACTTCCCTTTGGCTTCGTCTTGATGTGGAAAGATTTTCTTTTGCACCAGCTGCCTTGGTGTGAATCGTCTCGGCTTGACTTTTTTGTTGAAGGCTTTGGTCATTCTGTTCTGATATAGCTGACCATGACAAATCGCATTCATTATTTTTTCGTCTATGAGAGCTAGTTGCTCATAACGGTTCCTTACCCATTCTGCGTCGCTGAGCTCAACTTCTTGTATAATTCTCAGAGATGGAATTTCGACTTCAGCAGGAATAACGGCCTCTGTACCGTAGACCAGCATATAGGAAGTTGCCCCGGCTGATGTGCGGACCGTGGTGAGATATCCCAATAAGGAGAACGACAACTTCTCGTGCCACTATTTGTGACTTTCTATCATCTTCCTTAGTATCTTCTTGATATTTTTGTTGGCGGCCTCTACGGCTCCATTCATTTGAGGTCGATAGGCTATGGAATTCTTGTGTTTGATCTTGCAAGTTTCACACATAGCTTTCATTAAGTCACTGTTGAGATTGGAACCATTATCGGTGATGATTGCCTCTGGCACTCCGAACCGGCAAATAATGCGGTCGCGGACGAAATCAACCATAACTTTCTTGGTAACTGCTTTGTAGGAGGCTGCTTCGACCCATTTAGTAAAGTAATCAATGGCAACCAGAATGAACCTGTGTCTGTTGGAGGCGGCAGGCTCGATTGGTCCAATGACGTCCATGCCCCAGGCGGCGAACGACCACGGGGAACTTGTTGCATTAAGCTCACTCGGAGGTACCTTTATCATATCTCCATGTATCTGACAGCGATGGCATTTTCGGACGTACTGGATGCAGTCCATTTCCATAGTCATCCAGAAGTAACCAGCTCGGATTATCTTCTTTGCTAATACAAACCCATTCATATGTGGACCGCAGGTCCCAACATGAATTTCTTCAAGTAGTTTTGATGCTTATTTTGCGTCGACACACCTTAATAATCCAAAGTCGGGAGTTCTTCTGTACAAGATTCCTACGCTGTGAAAGAAATTGTTAGACAATCTCTGAAGTGTGCGTTTCTGAGTGGCATTTGCAAGCTCTGGGTATTCTCCTTTTGCCAAGTATTACTTGATATCATGGAACCAAGGATTTCCGTCTTCTTCTTCTTCGACGTGGGCACAGTAAACTGGCTGACTGTGGATCTTCACCGAAATAGGGTCAATGAATTTTTTGTCCGGATGCTGGATCATTGAGGACAAAGTAGCCAAAGCATCGGCGAACGCATTCTGGATTCTAGGGACATGCCGGAATTCTACCTTTGGGAACCTCTTTCTTAACTCCTAAACATGATGCAGATAGGGTAGTATCTTGGAATTCTTGGTTGCCTATTCTCCTTGTACCTGATGTACCAATAAGTCTGAGTCACCAATCACTAACAGCTCCTGGACGTTCATGTTAATGGCCATGTTGAGCCCTAAGATGCAGGCCTCATATTCAACCATGTTGTTGGTGCAGGGAAATCTGAGTTTGGCGGATACTGGATAATGTTGGCCGGTCTCTAATACTAGGACTGCTCCAATACCAACTCCCTTGATGTTTATTGCTCCGTCAAAGAACATTCTCCAACCGTCGTAGGATTCCGCAATGTCTTCTCCTACGAATGATACCTCTTCATCAGGAAAATATGTTTTCATGGGTTCGTATTCTCCGCCCACGGGATTCTCAGCAAGATGGTCTGCCAATGCCTGTCCCTTGACCGCTTTTTGAGTCACGTAGATAATGTCGAACTCGCTCAGCAGGATTTGCCACTTGGCTAGCTTGCCAGTGGGCATAGGCTTATGAAAGATGTACTTCAGTGGATCCATCCTTGATATGAGATATGTCGTGTAGGCCCAAAAGTAGTGCCCCAGCTTCTGCGCGACCCAAGTCAAAGCGCAGCACGTGCCTTCCAATAAAGAATACCGGGCCTCGTACGGAGTGAACTTCTTGCTGAGATAGTAAATTGCTTGCTCTTTTCTCCCTGTTTCATCATGTTTCCCAAGAACGCAACCGAAATCTCCATCCAGTACGGCAAGGTAGAGTAGCAGGGGTCTACCTGGCTCAGGTGGTACCAAGACCGACGATGTTGACAAATACTATTTGATTCTGTAGAAAGCCTTTTAACAATCCTCGGTCCACTTAGTTGCGGCGTCCTTCTTCAACATATTGAAGATCGGCTCACAAATGGCGGTAGATTGTGCTATGAATCGGCTGATGTAATTAAGCCTCCCTAAAAAGCTCATAACATATTTTTTGTTCTTTGGCGGTGGTAGTTCCTGAATGGATTTGACCTTTGACGGATCCAATTCTATTCCCCGGCGGCTGACAATGAATCCCAGCAACTTCCCAGTAGGAACCCCGAATGCACACTTTGCGGGGTTCAGCTTCAGATTGTATTTTCGCAACCTGTTGAAGAACTTCCTCAAATCCTCTATGTGGTCAGCAGCTTTCTTTGATTTGATAATGACGTCATCCACATATATCTCAATCTCATTGTGAATCATGTCATGGAATATAGTGGTCATATCCCTCATGTAGGTGGACCCTGCATTCTTTAGGCCGAACGACATCATCTTGTAACAGTACACTCCCCAGGGCGTAATGAACGTTGTTTTCTCAGCATCTTCTTCATCCATCCAAATTTGATGATAACTAGCGAAGCAATCCACAAATGAATGTAATTCATGCTTGGCGCAATTGTCAATTAAAATGTGTATATTTGGCAAGGGGAAGTCATCTTTAGGACTGGCCCGGTTGAGATCCCGGTAGTCGACACAGACTCTGACCTTTCCGTCTTTCTTTGGCACAGGTACAATGTTGGCTAACCATGTCGGGTATTCAACCACCCGGAGGACTTTGGTGTTGCTCTGCTTGGTAATTTCTTCTTTGATTTTCAAACTCATGTCAGGTTTGAACTTTCTGAGCTTTTGTTTTACCGGCGAGCATGTTGGATTTGTTGGAAACTTGTGAGCCACAATGGACGTACTTATACCAGTCATGTCGTCATACGACCAGGCGAATAGTCTTCATACTCCTTTAGAAACTCTGTGTATTCTTTCCTTTCGAACGGCAACAAGTGAATGTTGATCCGTGTTTCCTTGACGTTTTTTCAATATCCCAGGTTGATAACCCCAGTCTCATCCAGGTTGGACTTAGGTCTGTTTTCAAAGTTTTAGACCTCTTTAACAATCTCATCGGGTATATCGTCTTCATCTGAATCAACGTCCGTTTGCTGCGTTGTCTCATTGCATGTCACAGTCATCGGTTCATCAAGACAAGTAATAGTTATGATGTATAGATAAAGTAGTGAGAGAAAACAATAGCAATAAATATTGGATTCATAAAAGAAATTAGAAAATGCTTTTGATAAATTGAATAACTATTTTGAACATTGAAGATCTTATTGCAAGAATTGAAAATGCAGAAAAGGGAAAATCATTTAGTAAATAAAACAGTAAGTAATGCTTGTTTTAGCCTTGCTACCCCGAGGCTCGTCAGGCTTTGGTGGTCCTGATAGATCAGTTCTTGAGATATGTCCCCTTGCTTACAACCTGTATGGAAGGGCCTTCCTCCTCCTCCTCCTCGAGAACAACACAGCAATCCATATCGTCGTCCTCTAGGAACAAATTCCTCATTGCTGCAAGTTCTTCCTCTTCGTCTGATCCATAGATAATATCGTCCTGCGTGAAAGTCTATTCTAGATGAGGTATTGGCTGCTCTAAAGGGTAGTAGGGACCGCACCACGGTGGTGACTAGTCGTTGAATTCTTTCCAGGTGTATTCATACCCCAGACCGAAAGTAGTACCATGTTTCTTGAGCTTGATGGGCTTCGTGATCCCTTGGAGGATCTTACCGAGCCCTTTGCCTGGCTCGTATCCTCCCCAATTCAGGATGCTCTCGATCTTACTATCCCACCACTTGTCCTTGTCGATAGCATTGACCCGTTCAATGTGGTGGTAATTTCCTCCACCCATCTTTCTTCTTCCTTCGATGACCGGGATAGTCTGGCGGCCATAGATATGATTGCTATTGTCGCTGTGAATAATCACCTCTTGGTGGTTCCACTCAAAATTTACCGCCTGATGTAGCGTTGATGCTACGGCCCCAGCAACATTGATCCAGGGTCTCCCCAATAGCAGATTGTAAGATGCCGGGACGTCTATCACTTGGAAGTCCACTTCGAACCAAGTCGGTCACATCTGTAGACATAGACTAATCTACCCAATAGTAGACCTTTGAGAACCATCGAAGGCTTTTATGTTGATCTCTCCCTCTTTTATCTCATGCAGTCCTTTACCCAGTTTCTTGAGTGTTATCAACGGACAAATGTTAAGATTGGAACCTGCATCTATCAAAATCCTCGTGATGAAATAATCTTCACATTGCAAGGTGATGTGCAGCGCTTTGTTGTGTAACAATCCCTCGGGTGGTAACTCATCTTCATGGAAGGTGATCTTCTGAATCTGAAACACCTGGCCCACCATATTGGCCATATCTTTGCTAGCGATGTTGTTTGGTGCATACGCTTCACTCAACACTTTCAACAGAGCACTTCGGTGCGTCTCGGAATTCTGCAGCAAAGAGAGGATGGATATTTGTGCTGGTGTCTTGTTCAGCTGGTCGATGACTGAATACTCCTTAACTTGTAATTTCCTCCAAAGGTCATCTGAACTTGTTTCAATGAGGGGAGGCCGGTTGGAAGCTTGCTTGCTTGACTCAGCCAGATGCTCAGGGGTATAGAATCTACCAGTTCTCGTCATACCCTGTTATGCGATAGTTTCCCCAGACCTGCTCTTGCCTTTCCTTCTTGCCTCGGCAGTATAGTCCCAAGGGATAGCGTTTGAGTAGAAAGGTGGTGTGGTCTACATCGCCACTGGAATTGGTGAGACTATCCTCACTTCGAATGGAACATGTGCCTTGGATGGAAACACTGCAACCTCAAATGGTGCAGGTGCATTTGCCGGAGACACAAACTCGACTTCAATCAACACTGGTGTCTTTGCAGGTGGCGCTACTTCAAACTCAAGTGGTACGGACATATTTACCTCATCATCCTTAGATGGTTGAATCTGGACTATGATTGGGTTGAGGGTGACTGCTGGTTGTTTTGGATCATCGCCTTTTGCGATCAACCCGATTGATCCCTCAGGATCCCAATCATCTTCTATCTCAATCATATGGATACCTCCATCCTAATGGTCTGGAAAAGGATTGTTGCGGATGTTTGGAGTGGGGTATTTTTCCACAATAAGCTTGTTGTCAATGAGAGCCTATATCTTGTCCTTCAGATAGCGGAATTCTTTGATGTTGTGTCCTTTCATGATGGAATGGTATGCACAGGATTTGTTTGGGTTAACCCACTGAGAAGGGTTCTTAGGGGTGGTAGCAGGGATAGGTGTGACGTAACCAGCATCTTTGAGCTTTTCATACAGCTGGTCAATGGGCTCAGCTATGGCGGTGTATTGTTTTGGAGGGCGGCGATCAAAGTTAGGACGAGGCCTAGGGAAGTTTTGACGGGTAGGTGGTGATTGGTAATGAGATGGATAGGAATTATAAGTATGGTAGACGGGAGCGGGTTGGGAGTATCCAGATGAGGTATGTTGATATGTGGGTGGTGGAGATTGGTATGTGGGTGATGGATTTCGGTAAGAAGGTTAGGGTGCTTGGTAATTCGGGGTTGACTGGTGTGAGTGGAGGTGTTGGATAAATTTGGTATTTGAGTGGGGATTTGTCTCTTTGTGCAACCATTACAGCTCCCACGTCCCTCTTCTTAGACACACCACCTGACTGTAAAGCCTTGTTAGTGGCTTGCAAAGCTTCAAAATTTGTAACCATACCATTATGGATACCTTCTTCAATCCGCTCTCCCAATTTGATAATGTCAGAGAACTTGTGGCCTTAAACCATCATTAGTCGTTCATAATACTGCGGGTCCTGAGCCCGGACAAAGAATTTGTTCATCTGCTCCTCCTCTAGAGCATGTTTGAATTTAGCAGCTTCAGACCTCCAACGAGTAGCATAGTCGCGAAAGGTTTCTGTGGGTTTCTTCTTCAGGTTTTGGATGTAGAATACATATGGTGCGTTCTATGTATTGAATCTAAACCTGTCCACGAAGTCTGTTGCCATACCTACCCAGTTTGACCATTTCTTAGGGTCTTGGCTGATGTACCAAGACAGTGCATCTCCCTTCAAACTCCTCATGAACAACTTCATGCGGATTCTTTCATCCTTTCCTACGCCGACCAATTTGTCACAACAGGTCCTCAGATGGACCCTCAGATCACTAGTACCGTCAAACATTTCGAACTTCAGAGGTTTGTACCCCTCAGTCTGTTCGACATCAGGTTGTATACAAAAGTCTTCATAATTCAACCATTTGATTCCCTTGGTTCCTTCAACACCTTGAACTTGGCTAGTCAGCTTCCTAAGCTCCTCGGCCAAGTTTTTGATAAGTAAATCCTTTTCGTCAAACTCGGATATATGTGTGTCAGGCGGAGTGGTGTGGGTCACAGTTTCACATAGATGGGATTGTTGTAGGCGTGGAAATGGTCCTTCGTGGGGTTTTGAGGTTTGGGGATGAGTGTTTGAGTGTTGTGGCAGGCATTGCACTGTGCCGGGAGAGTTTGGTTCTTTGGGGGAGCGGTGTGATGATGAGGTGCAGGGTGATTCTGCTGTCTTGGGATATTCAGTGGAGGTGTAGGGTTCTGAACATTTGGAAGGTTGACGTCTCGAATGTTGAGGGAAAATGACAGATTGGCCAAATTCCGGACCTGGTCGAGTTCTTCTTGAAACTTCAGCAATTTTTATTCCAGTGGTGACATATTCTCATGCAAGACCTGAATACCTCGGCCGTCAGTGGCCTCTACCCGTTCAACCGTATTTTCCTTCCTGATACCATTGGATTATGCCATCTTACTTTTGCTTTTGTCTCTACCTTTGGGAGGACTAGGAGGAGGAGTAGGTGGAGGTCCCTTGGATCTTGTGCGATAGGCTGATGATGCCAGAATGCATGAACTAACCTTTGGGGAGGGGAATAATAATAAAATAAATAAAAACAAAAAGGTAACCAAGTCAGTGAGGATTATGAAAAAGAATATTGCGGTATTTAAACACAAAATGCGGGAATGTAAAATGTGTCCTAAGTTAGGAACCTCTTTGTGCCCGAGGTAGGCCTAGCGACAGATTGATTTGGAGAACTTAAAGTGCTAAATGCCTCATTTTATTGATAAGAAAAATAGGCAAATCTCAAACGACTCTAAATAACGGAAGATAAAAGTCACTAATGGCTATTGGCCTTATTACATCAACAAAGAAGATAAAAGAAAACACCCCTATCTACTGGGTCCCAGAAGGACCTTCCCCAGATTTGGCATTGCTGCTTCCCTCGATCAGCTTTCCCAACTCGCGAAGACCCAGCAACAGGTAAGTTCTGGCTAGATATCCTCCTTTAGGTCCCTCAGCCTTTTGGAAAGTATCGATCCTTTTGGTTTCTCCTCCAGCTCAACTATACCTCGTTCTAAGTATCCCAGCCTCTTGTTAGTGCTGACGGCCATATCTTTCCCCTCCTCGATCAGCTTTTTGTTGGACTCATGTATCTTGTAATGATCATCCTCACATTTGCGGATCCTTTTGCGCAGCTGGTTGAACTTAACTTGTGCTTCAACCCTTTCATCTATAACCCTGTGACCTCGAATGAACCCCGACTTGATTTGACCACCCAGATCTTCTTCTAACCAACCAAGATAGAAAGGGGTACAACCGGCATGATACCTGTCTGGCTCGATGGTATCCTTCTCAATCATAATTTTGCAGTGCCATAGGTGCTGAGCTTGGCATTTTTGAGGGTTTTCATCATTCTAAAAGTCTGCTCGAAGATGGCTCATTTTCTCGACCCTAGGTATGACCTACTTCCTACCTGCTTGCCTCATGACTCGGAGAGGGGCGTAAAGGTATGTACCCCTTAGACCGATCAGTATTAGGAAAGAAAAATCTCGGGATCGAATGATAAACTCGTCTGTCGGGAACCACTCAAACATCCATTGAATCTGTTCCTTAGTCAGGTTACCAAAAAGCTCGACCCATCCCTCAGCGTTCTCAAGCTGAGCGAACATGTCGGGAATATAATTCATTCGCTTTGGGTGATGGAAAGTGATGTGGTCATCCCAAATCCTTCGATGGATGTCTTGTCGGTATTCGCCTCTTTGAAGATGTTCCATGAGCCAAAGTTGAAGTAATAAGTTGCAACCTTAGAAATGCTTTGCTCCTTTTTGACACATTTCCAAGGCCCGATATATGTCCGCAATGATCATGGGCACAATGCTAAAGTTTTGCCCATCTATTCCTTCCATTAGTGTCTTAGTTACCATGGCCAACATAGTATGAATCCTTTCCTTCTTCATCGGGAACACAATCAGACCCAAAAAGCATACCATAAACACGGACACTCGGCGATGGATGTACCCTAGAGAAGTGATAGTGAACTCATCCTGGTAGGTGCGGTAGGATTTGCTGTGACCGTACCTTTCATATAAATAGTCGAAAGGAATGTATGAATCCCTCAGACATACCAATTCCGGATTCTTCTTCAGACCCATCATCTTGAGGAAACCTCTTCCTGTGCGGTTCTCAGGCATTAGCAACCCCGGAGTTTCCCACACTAAGTTAGCCAGTCCCCCTATTTCTTCCAACAAAGGAGTCATTTCAATGTTCCCAAAACGGAACACAGATCTTTCGCAATCCCAGAATAAAGTGGCAGCCTCTATCATCATTTTGTTTCGCTGGATTTCTAGGAGGGATGGTAGATTGCCCAAGTGTTTTCTGACGATAATTTTGTCACTAGAATGGAGGTCCTCCCACCAACTTAGCAGTCTTGGGTGAATATTGGAGACCATACCGAATCTGGGGATTTCATGCCTCATTTTCTGCAAAGCAAATAAGGTGAGGCTCTTACCCCCACCAGACTCGACTATTTAACATCAATGATTAGCATGAAGCATTTAGTTCTCCAAATAAATGCACAGCACGTGAGGGTGTCTGTTTGGGTTTAGGGAAACCCAGTGGACTTTGGACAAGGCTATCTTAAAGGCTATTGTGCGGACAACACGTTAGCCTGGCTAGGTTTGACCATGATACATGCAACAGTATAACGGAGTAAGGTTTCTATGGGGTTTTAGACTGGTACCCTTGAGCGGACAACTCAAGGGGGAAGGCACGGAACTGTCGACTGCACCGCTAATCAACTAATTTTACCGCAAATACGCCTTTCCGAATTTAAGGGGTAATAATATAGGAAGAGCGCAACCACTCATTAAAAGCGTTGCTATAGTATTTTGTTTGGCACGAGTGGAGTATGAATGTTGAGCATGAATGCAATAAATAAGCATTTAAATAGATAGTCATGTATTTGCACGTTAAGAAAAGCGGTAAATACAATGGTTATGATTGAAAGTAGTTACAAAAGAAAACAAAGAGACATGTCCGTTTCGCTTTGTGAAATAAATACTTGAAAGAAGTAAACAATTAATTGCACGTAATAGGGAAGAGGAAAGGGTGCAAGCATTAAATAAGTTAAAGGTACAAAAACGCTTTGTAATGGTAAAAGCCTAGGTATAATCCCAAGCAGAGTTGCCATGCTATCGCGCCCCCTTTTTCCTCGCGGATATCGGGTTTATGACATTCTGACAACTCTTTTAAAGGAAGAGTGTTATTAAAAGAGAAGAGTCTCCACCTAACGATTTTAAGGTGCGTTAGGGCACCTAGAGTAATTAACTCATGAAACTAGTTTGCATCACCAGAGACCGGGTAAGGGCTTGAGATAAACCCGAGGGGAAGGTATTAGGCACCCCCCAAGATCCACAAATGTGGTTCTCGGCCAAATAGTTTTCGTGAATTCATACAATTAACAAATAACAGGTAAAGGGGCTCAGGTAAGAGGGGATTTCAAACAAGTGTTCAAGTTATTGAATTTTAGAAAGGAAAAGAACTACCATAACATTTAAAGGAGGGATATCCTAGGTTTAACATAAAATGGATCACATCAATGCCATACCCGATAGACAGTCCTCAAAGAGGGGCTACACGTAGCATTAGCGCACCGGTCATCATATCCATATTCTACCCTTTCCCACCCCGTGAAGGTAATTAAAGCGCGTATTGGTCACGAACTCTATTGCATGTTGTTACCCGTCCCTTCCTATCAGTCCTGGAGGAAATTAGGACTCCTACCCTAAAGGGAGGTGCTAGGCAGACCCTCGGGTTTTAAAGGTAAAAATTCTAGAGCGACATATAAGAAAGAAATAGGACTTGCAAATAAAAGGGGAGCATGGAAAACAGGAAAGGGCTCACATATACCTTCACATATATTGCACATAAACAACATGTCTCATACACAAATTAAGGTGTAGGTTTGGATCCTAAAGCATGGTATCTAGGTGATAATAACAAAGAGGCAGATTCATTTCGTAACTCAGAGAGGAAGTCCTAGTCTTTGCTTGCCTATTGATTTTAAGCATGCTGATAGTTAGACAGTACACATAGAAAAGGGGTACTTCCAGTTTAATGATTTCAATTACCTAAGTCTTTCCTAGGCGTGGAACAATGCTCAATAGTTACCCAGATTATTAAAGAAAACTTTTTGCCTAAAACATATTGTACCTAAGTGCATACAAAATGCAGAATCATTACCAATTATTTATAGACATGGTAAAACAAATTAAGTTATTTTCATGTATTAGTAGCTTAACTAGGTGTTTTAAAACGAGACCTTAGAGAGTGGTATCTATTACACATATAAAGGTACAAACTGTTTGAGATATGTGTTTAGGCTAAGTGCGATTTGAATGAGTATGACCCTAAGGCATGATTTCTAATGCAGTGTGATACAGAACGGTTATATGCAGAATTTCTAGATGTATAGTTTCAAGATAAGCAAGAATGATAGTTTTAATTGTTGTTTACCTAAATAAGGACCTCTACGTGTATAGCACAGTAAGATAAGATCGCAATTTTGTTAGCGCATTCGTTCTAAGGCAGGAATTAGGTTACATTTCAGAATACATGGGCATAATTACATTCTAGGAGTTTTATTGTTATTATTGATCCTTTGAACATGATTTCTAAGTGAAGGCAAGGAATGAGGATATGCTGAAAGAAAAACAGGCGAATGAACCCAATGTCATGGTATCTAAATGCATGCATGCTTGGCATGTTGTACCTAAACATGGTTGCTATTGCATATATTAAAGAAAGTAAACTTATAGGCATGATTTCTACCCGTACTTAGACTATAGCATACATATCCCCACCCATTTTCACTATCCGACCCCAAAATCGTTTTTTACAAATAATTATTACAAACTTTTGAATATGAATTACATAATTAAAATAATAGGAAAAGAAGAAGTTAACTATAGGGAGCCTGCAATAATAGGCCCAAGTCTCCAGATCCTCAATGCCATGTGTCATAACCTTTCATAATCCGGGTGTGTCAGAGTTCCTAAGGACCATGGAGGATCCCAGGCAGTGCTCACACCCAGATTTCATAGCCAAGATGGAGTAAGTGCAGTGTGGGAATGCCAGCCTTGTGTGTCAGAGTTCAAAGGGTACTCAAAGGGTCCCCAAGGCAGGGCTCACACGAAGGGGGCTGAACTTAAGAAACTAGGAGTAGAGTGAGATGTGCTCATAGTTTGGGAAGTTTAAATGAAAACAGTTTGAAAAGAGGAGGGACTTAGTAAAGATCAGCCTTTTTTAGAACAAAGGTTCAACTGACGAAAACAGTTTTTTGAGAGACACCATACTCAAAACAAAAAGAAAGCTAGCATCACATAAAGGACCCATGATGGCCTAGCAGTCACAAACAAGGGTGAGAGGTTTGAGGGACAAATACACAGCCTGTGAAGCAGGCATAATCACACATAGACCCACAATCAAGGGTTCCTAAGGGTTCAGGGGAGGTCAGGGGTATAACTAAGTGTCAAATTAGAGTAACATATCAACCAAACGACTGACATCATGATTGAACTAACATATTAGTCATAGGCATGGAGATTCATATAAGGAACATAGGCTAAGTGCAGAGAGACACATTGGCGAGGTGAAACTAAACATGTAGAGGGGATTCAGAACCCTAATTGCATGTTGAACAGCAAAACCATAAGTAGAAACATATCAAAATTCAAGGAATTGAACTATCAATAGAAACATATGGTTTGATGACTGAAGCTTAAACCATAACATACCAGTATGATGAAGAAAGAAGTAATACAAGCAAAGATAGAAGATGCACAGTGGTTAGCCTTGGCTTGCAGCCGGCTAACTTAAAGTAGTAGCAAGTAGCACAAAAGAGAAGATAGAGAGAGTATAAAACTTTAGTTGTGAAAGAGAGAGTACACAGATCAATTAGTATCTATGTCTCTTTGTGTGTTAAAGAAAGAGTAAAGTATTTATAGCTTTTGAAAACGGGTAGAAAATAAGGTGACAAGTACTGGTTTAACATAATAATGGAAGTAATATTCAATCAGAATAAATCACAGGCCTGGACTCCCTTTTATTAGGGAGTCCTAATTCAAACGGACATACTTGGTATTACATAAGGAAAGAATCAATTACGAACTAATTTTACTATAGCAGGAGTAGTAAGGCATGTAGCATGTGATAAAGGCCAAATACATAATCTTTCACATAAGGAAAATATATACTGGATACATGACAGCATGTTTGAGAACATAAATAAGGTAGGATACAATTCAATTCTAAAAATCATCCACAATAATCACGGATGGGACTAAAATCTCAAAGAATCAGTAATTAAGGAAATCATCTCACAAATAAGGAATCAATTTGAAAATCAATACGGGATTATAAGGAATAGGCACAAGATTATAGATTCAAGGAGGATATCACAGCATTACTAAGAGATGCACATAATCAGTATCGTATTAGGTAAACTATGAAAAATAGGACTTATTAAAATAAATAGTCATGAAGGTCAGAGACCCCTAAGCAAGAAAATCACAGAAACAATAGAAGGTTGGAAACCTTAACAACAAAACTACAGCGAGAAGCATAAAACTCAGGGGAAGTCCGGAAGAACATAATGATAAGCAAACGTAATAAATAATACGAACATAAACCCTAAAAATTGGGGCTTCGTCAGAATACTTCAGGGTAAAAGAGGAGATTTACGCAAAACGTTTATAAACATACGGGAAATCAAGATTAGTATTAAAATCAGAAGATAAAAACGTTTTAAAAGGGGGCCAAGAAACCCTAGTTGAAGATGAAGAGTTATCTCAGAGAAATCGGGAAAAACCTTTGAGGAAAACAACGATAAACTCACAATATACATAGATCTATAACAGATCTAAAAGAAATCTTAAAGGCCAAGCCATGGTGAGAGGCCATGATTTCCGGCAGGAGGAATGGCCGGAGGAGATGATTGGACTACATCAGAGGAAGGAGGCGAGGGGAAGGTTCTAGAGAGAACCAGAAGGATAGAGAGATTAGAGAGATGATAATGAGGGGTATGAAATGAGTGGGGTCTGGGGGGTTAGGTTAGAGTTAATTAAGGAAATAATGATCTGGATTGTTGATCTAATTTGATCAACGGCTCAGATTGATCCGGGGTTAGGCCGGGTAGGATTTGGTTTGGGCTGGGTATGGAATTGGATTGTTAAATTCTGATGGGTTGGGTTAAAAATTAGGCTAGAATTTAAATGAAATGTGGCTAATTGTTAAATACCCATTAAAATTAGATAAATAATTAATAAAAATAAGTAATAATTGTATAAAAATGAAATTAATGCTATATAAATGAAAATTAAGGTATCTAGTGTAACAATATAAAAATGACCGATTATCAAATTAAAAATAGCATGAATGCGCAATCAGGCCATAGTTACAAAAATTGTATAATGATAATCAAATATTGCTGAATTGGTTAATTCGTGAAATAGTTAAATTCTAATATAATTAAATAGTATTACTAATAATATATTGAGCCGGAAAATATTTTGAAATTATTTATAATATAATTTATGAATAATTATGGAATACAAAATACTAAATAAATAGAGAATGAGTTGATAAAAATACGAAAAATTATGGAAAAATACCAATCACATTAAAAATGATTTTGAAGGTAACATGTAGGTTTGGAAATAATTTTGAGGAAAAATTGGGTATCAACACCAGGCGCTTCCTGTGGCGCCAAAATCGCACTTTTGTCGGGTTCGTTCGTTTTGGCTCTAATTTCGCGTGTTTCGCCCCCGATTTCTCCAGGATCATTAGTATAAATAAAAACACTTAAAATTAATATAAATTATTATGTTTAACATCCCAAATTCACGAAACAAAAGTAAAATATGAGGCGATATACATCGAAATGTATATACTTTAAGCTAAACATCAATACCCCACACGTAGACTCTTGCTCGTCCTAGAGAAATGGGACAATCTACTACCCTTCAACACGTACAAAGTTCATTATCAAGCAGCATTTTACTTTTAAATCACACACTTTACCCCTTGACTATGATCGATACCGTCAATCAAGCATGAACATACAAAAATTCACATTCTTCCCCTTTTTTGAACATGCCCAAGTATAACAATTTTATCAACCGTACCAACAACCTAATTGCAACCACCCAACCTCAAGAGTCAACTTGTAACCACTAAGTCCTCTCAACTCATGCACTTGCCCAAGAAGAATGTTTACAACATTACCAATTGCTCATGAGATCATGTGCCCTCACCAACAAACAAAAGAGTGAATATAACTAGTCCCTACATTTAAATATGCTTTTTGAATATAATTTAAGGACATCACACAATTGAATAAAATTTCACTACTCTCACAAAGAATTCATATGCATCTCGTGGTTGTACCATAAGCTTGTCCGCAATGTAGATCTCTACTAATTTAAATTAGCCAAATCTAGGATCAATTAGGACTTTTAAGGTTGTAATGTAGGCTAAGGACGGGTAGGATATATTTAAGAATAGTGACTAACCCTCCTAAGCACTTTAATACACTACATTCACAATTCAACACATATTCTTCTCAACCAATTCACTTGCCACAACTCATATACAACATAGCCCTTTTTCAATTAAGCACTTCTATACTCTCACTAACACAATTAAATAAGAAGTGGAGGTGTGTATCTTTTTCTACATACTTTAACTATCATTTTTTTCTCTTACAACAATTTTTTTTTTCCAACACACGCCATACATTAAAGTTCATTGGCTAGTGACTTTTGATTTCAACTTTAGCGCACCAACGAACCCTTTCATGGCTCCACTCAAAAACTAATCCCCAATATCTCACCTTACTTCTTTTAGTGGCTAAGTGCCTTAGGAGGTAAAGGTTCAACAATCTCAAATTAAGAACAAAATAGGGGTACGACTTGTAATGTGGATGCCAAAGAAAAGGTCAAAAGGTTCAAAGGGGCTAGCAACGGAAAATTTTATTTTTATGTGACAAACACATCCATGATCAAGTAAGAAAATGCCTACGTCATCTCCTAGATTAGCCTAACCTCCAATTTCGCTTCGATTAACACACGGGGCAAGTTCTAGACTACACAAGATAGCATAGAAGATCACTAAGCCTCACACACAAATTGCACATGACTCAATCACGACGGTTCTGTTCAACTCTCAAGTCAAGCAAGCACACATAATTGAGAGAGTTAAGCAATATCATACTATGTGGCATACAAGTCAAACAACTAAGCTAAGGCGTCACAAAATAGGCTTTTTAGCTTTACTTAGGCTTCATATGTCAAACCAAATACAAGAGAAAACAGAATGTATGTCGTAGCCTAATGTGCCAGCACCAAACATGTCAATCGGTATCTCAAAGTTACTCAGTTTCTTCCTAACTACACCTAAAAAACTCAAAGTACCCTGTTCGAGCTACACCCTTGAAAAAGAACAGGTGCCCAAAGAAAAACCAAGGGATACTACCTAACTATCTGATCACGCCCAACTGTGTCTTATAAAAGACAAAGCGGTCGTTGCAAATATAATCCGGTTTAAGTCCGGAGTCGAATCCTCAGGGAACTAACCTATCTATTACAACTCTCAGTGATGCTAATATCAGCTCAGACAAATTTCGGGTGCAGTATTTTTATCAATAATTGTTGGGTTTACTAAATAAAGGAGATGATATTAAAAACTAACAATATTTAATATTAACGATAATTCAATGGTAGAAAGATCTAGGGCAGTGATTTCCCCAATTGCTAGACTAATTCTGACTATTTTTGCTATAATCTCACCGTGTTACTCTAAGAAGATTATGAGCTATGGGTTATGGCAATTATCTCTCGATCAACTACAATAATTTACTAGAGCATTCTCTCGAACTACTCTAGCTAATAATTTATGCAGCTCTAATTTATCCCATCAAAGTTTCGTTATCTCTAACCCCACTTTTAAATTCAAGTAATGAATCTCTTCAATTACTCAAAGTTGGTTTTGTTCAACAAAAATCTAACCTAGTGTTCTTTCTCAAGCAACACAATGAAATTAGACACAATTAATCAAAGGCCCATTCAATTAATCACCATACAAAGCATAGTTGAACAATATTAGATTAAGCCCGGATTGATTATAACAATATTGAGTCAAAATTTCATATAACAATTGGTTCCATTAACCCTAGACGGATTGTTTAGCTACTCATACTAAAATACAATGAAAGCATATGAGAATTCATAATTCCAAAATAATGATAGAAGAAAGAGAATAGAAAAACTTTAATTGTAGCTTGGTCTCCTCACACTTGTTCTTGCCTCCAAATTGAGTCTAAAAACAAGCTTAAACTTTCTTGGGCGAGTCTATGGGGTTTTAAATAGGGCTAGGCTAATTTCTCCCATTGTTTTACACTTTAATCCCTGCAATTTATGGGCGCTTTAGGACTTGACCGCGGTCTGCCGCGACCGCAGTGGACTGCTTCAGTCCTGCCTCGCGTTTCTTTGTCCACCGCGCTCCAGTCGCGGTCGATCGCGGTCGCTATGGGCTCCACTCCAGCTATCCTTCGCCTTATTCTTGCTTCTTTTCACTCGGGTTCTTCTCGATTGGCCTTATGGATTATTTCTTGCAAGGCACAAAGAACACCATTTAGAGCATTTTGTTATCATTTTTATACTTAAAACAACACTAAAGTATGGTTCATTATGAGTGAAAATAGCATCTAAATAGCCTACTATCACTATCCTAAATTAATAAAAATAAAAATTTGGTGTTTTTTTAATCGGACTTTATCCCTCAAGAAAATTGTCCAATGGATTCATCGTCAGGAAAAATCCGAGCTTTTTCAAAAAAAAATTCTTTTTTCGTTTCTTAACTAATAATAAAAAAATAATTTTTTATAATACAATTACACTTCACTTCAGAAAGTAGTTTCCCCACCCCACACTTATGTTATGCATAGTCCTCGATGCATGACTACAAAGAAAAATATTAAAACAAGGGTGAGAAATACTTTCTGAGACCCTCTCGGGCCTAGCTCGGACATGATTCTCAATCTTTAGAGTCAGGACGACCACACACTTAAGCTCAAACATGCTCCTCAACTTCAACTTTTGGGTACTCAGACTTCCCCTACTCTGCAAAACAACCCAAAACTTGACACTAAAACAAAAAAAAACTTAATAAATAAATAAAAGATATACAGGCTGGGTTGCCTCTCAACAAGCGCCTTATTTATAGTCATGGCACGACTCTGCTACTCTGCTCAGGATGCACGCTTTCTCTTCTTTCTCCCATGAAGTCTAGCCTTTTTGCACGCTCTTAAAGGGTCTCCTCTTTCATCTATGGCTCTTTTTTCAATAATCTTTACACTCCCAGCTTGCAACACCACCTCCTCTAGATCACTGCCATTCACATAAGGACTCTGCTCTATCCCCTTCAATTCGACCAGAATAATCATGCACAAGTCCTCATAATGCTTAGGGAGCTTAAGTGCCTTGTACACATTAAAAGTGACTTCCTCATCGTCAACTCTCATTTTTAACTTCCCTGCCCTCACATCAATAATTTCTCCACCAGTAGCTAAGAATGGTTTCCCCAAAATAATGGGCACTTCCTCATCCACCTCGTAATCAAGCACAATAAAATCAACGGGAAGAATAAACTTTCCCACTCGAACTAACACATCCTCAATAATTCCTTCTGGCATAACTAGAGACATATCTGCTAACTGTAAAGTGATTGTAGTAGGTCTAAGAACCCCCAATCCGAGTTGCTTGAACAAAGAATATGGAATCAAATTTATACTAGCCCCTAAATCACACAGGGCTCTACCAACTTCGTGTTTTCCAAGAGACAAAGGAATTGTGAAACTCCCAGGATCCTTCAATTTAGGAGGAAGTTTACTCTGAACTCTAGCACTGCACTCTTCAGTAAGTGCAACTGTTTTGAACTCTGCATGTCTTCGTTTGTTTTCCACAATATCTCTGAGATACCTTGCATACTTAGGCACTTCTTGCAAAATTTCCACCAAAGGCAAATTCACACTCACTTGGCCCAACATATCTAAGAATTTCTTGTACTTAGCATCATTTTTTTGCTTCTGCAAACTTTGTGGAAACAGTGGTTGTGGCCTTGTTTCAATTACTGGCTCGGGTCCTTTATCATCTTTCTCATTCCCTCGACTGGCTTAGGAACTAATTCTCCTTCAGGATGAGTTGTATTCTTCTTTTTCTTTGGAACTTCTTCTAGTACTCTTCCATTTCTCAAGGTAATCGCATTGACTTGAGCCTTAGGATTGGGCTCGGTGTCACTAGGAAGATCCCCTACTGGTCTGGTATTTTAGGCCCTGGTAAGTTGGCCCACTTGGCATTCCAAATTTCTCAGTGTTGCGGCTTAAGCCTGTTGATCAACCATTATTTTCTGATTGAAAGCTTGTTGATCTGCTATTAATTTCTGATTGAGGGCTTGCTGGTCGGTCATCAATTTCTTCATCATCTCCTCAAGGCTAGCTGGTTGTTCAGCCTGAGGTGGTCCGTATTGTTGTTGAGGTGCTTGAGGCCGGTATTGATTCTGATTGCCTTGATTTCCACCCCAAGAGAAGTTTGGGTGGTTCCTCCAGTTGGGATTGTAAGTGTCCCCATACTAATTTGTTTGGCCTCGATTTTCATTACCCACAAAATATACAGACTCTGGATTTGCTGGGCATAGATTGCTCATGTGACCCTCTCCACAGACTTCGCAAAATACCTGAACCTGTTGCACTAGTTTCACTGGCTGGGCTTAATGCTTGTTAATGCTCATGGTCATCTGATTGACTTGGTTGGTCAACGTAGAGATCTGTGCTGACAAGGCTGAGACAACATCTAATTCAAGGACCCCTGGTGATTTTTGGACCATGTTCCTACCTGTCTCTCCTTGCCAGTCCGGATTGCTTTTGGGGAATTTGTTCAATAATGCATAAATTTCATCAAAGCTTTTCTCTAATACTTGACCTCCCGCTGCAGCATCTACCACAATCTTTGTTTAGGGATGGAGCCCCTCTATGAAAGTATGAGATAACACTTCGTTCGTCTGATTATGATGAGGACAGTCTCTGAGTAGCCCCTTGAACCTTTCCCATGCTGAATATAAAGGTTCTCCTGCTTTCTGTTTAAAGGCAACTATCTCGCTTCTGATCTTTGCAGTTTTGCCTGAAGGGAAGAACCTTGCCAGAAATTTTCTTGCTAAATCATTCCATGATGTAATGGAATTAGCTGGTTTTGCCTTTAGCCATCTCTTAGCTTCGCCCAACAGAGAGAATGGAAAAGTGTGAGCCTCACATAATCTGGAGTGACCTCATTAGTGATATAAGTATCACTAATCTCCAAGAAGTTCAGAATGTGCTGTTGTGGATCCTCGTGTGGAAGAACCATAAACTGCCCGTTTGCATGAAGTAGCTGGATCATGCTCTGTTTCAGCTCAAAGTGCCCGGTCATTCTGGGCTTCACGATGCTGGAGGTAACATTAGCAATACTGGGCATTGCTACCTCCTGAACAGCCATATGTTTCTCCTCTGCCATGTTCATAGGAAATTGAACGAGTGCCTGAATATTGTTTGTATCCCTTGCTTCCCTCAACCTCCTGTGAAATGTTCTCTTAGGTCCCGGGTCAAAGCCGTTGAGTCTGTCTTGGCTTCTGACCCTACGCATTCAGTCAAAGTTCCTGAGATTAGAGTAACAATCAAGTAACGTTAGACTAGACGAAATAAACAATTAAAGCAAAAACTAGAAAGTAGTCTATATTCAAGTCCCCGGCAACGGTGCCAAAAACTTGTTTCTCCAAAACGCACATGCAAGTATACGTGGTCGTATAAGTAATGTAATGATAAGTTGAATATCAAAACCACAAAGACTTGTATAAACTACTTACTAAATCACTAAAATTGTTATTCAATCCAGCTAAAATCAAAGTCCAATAATGTGATTATAGTATACCACGATTCTAAGTAATACTAAATGATAAAGTAACGAGTTGATTGTTGTGTATTCAGTAGAGACAAGTGTTCCAGGGTTGTGATTGATTCACCATTTGTATTGTGTTCTAATTAACTCTCCCTTTCATATAGTTCACTCATGGTTGCTACTTAATCGATAATTTCTCTCATAGCCTTCTCCCGAAGTACTACTCGCCTATTCTTAATAGATTAACGCCTATATTCCTATGAAATTAATCTATTAGAACGCATTAATATTACGATATTTAATTCAGCATGGTGACTAGGTATATTCCTATCCTAACCACGGATCCACTCCACTGAAGGGTTAAGATAGTGCTCTCTTCAATTCTTCTCTAATCTATACACGGCTTTCCCAAGCATAGCATAGATAACAAATAGAACCAATCTGCTGGCCAGAAAATTAAGCAATTAAACACAGAATTGAAGAAACAACCATATGTTGGGTGAATTATAATCAAGGTTAAGCTAATGTCAAAAAAAAATATTCATGGAAAAATGAAAACCCCAGAACAATGGGTGTTTAGCCACTCATGATATAATTAAACAATTGCATAAGTGTTGAATCAATTGTAACTACTAGAAAAAGATGAAGAAAACTGAGAATTCTCCGCTTCCTAATGATCCCGTGTGGGTTTTTCCTTCAATGTGGCGTCTACCTCCTCCAAAAATAGATTTAGTCTTGCTTTTATACATGTTGGGTAGGTCTAGAGCCGAATAAACTGTGTCCCGGGCAAAATAGGCCAATTTCCCACCACCGGCGCCTTGGACAGCGTTGGGCGCCCACCAGGGCACTGTTCCTATTTTAGCTACTGCCCACAGCGCCACAGGTGGCGCCAGGCGCTGCTTGTGGCGCCCAAAATCGCACTTTTGCCGGCTTCATCCGTTTTGGCTCTAATTTCGCGCGTTTCACCCTCGATTGCTCTCGGATAATTCCTATACATAAAAACACTTAAAATTAATATAAATCATCATGTTTAACATCCCAAATTCACGAAATAAAAGTAAAATATAAGGCAATATACATAGAAATATATATATTTTAAGCTAAATATCACAAATCAATAATAAGATGTCATCACAAGTCAAGAGATTCCAAGTACAAGCCAGTCGACTAAGGTGTAGGTTATCTAAATTCCTTTTTAAGGTTGAATAATTATGAGAGATTTTCCACAATCCAAATAAGGGTAAGTAGCTAAAGATAATCCTAATTCGAATTACTACTAAACTATTATAAGGCGAGATATTACTAATTTTAGTTAAATAGGCAGTTTATGCAGAAAAATATAGTATGATTATAGGAGAGGTAAATTCTTCAATTAAGATCAAATAGACAACAAAGGAAATCTAAAAGCAAGTAATTCTAATTTAAGAAGGAAGAGATGAAACTAGCAATCAGGAACTCAGTCATAACCATTACAACTTCATACACGGGGAATATAAAGACCTACGAACTCTAAAAAGCCAACTTCATACAAATAAGTCCGAGTAGCACTCCTCACCTCGCGTACACGGGCTACAGCCAACATAGAAGACTCAAATCCTAAGGGTAGTTCCCCCACACAAGGTTAGGCAAGATACTTACCTCGAAGACGACAACCCGGTACTCTAAAATGGAATTCTCGGGTGAAAAGACCTCCGGACGACTCAAATCCAACTAGAACAACTTCAAAACAAACATAAAACTTATAAGAAACTATTCCGGGTAATAAAGATTCGATCTTTACAAAAATTGAAAAATCGACCCAAAAGCCGACTCCTGGGCCCGCACCTCGGAATCCGTCAAATTTTACAAAATCCGAATACCCATTCCATTACGAGTTCAACCATACAAAATTTATCAAGTTCCGATACCATTTGGTCCCTCAAATCACGATTTTTTATTTTAGAAATTTTCTTTCAAAACCAACATTTTCCTCAACTCAAAACACAAATTACATGATGAAAATAAAGATAAAATCATGGAATATGTTAGATTCTAGGTGAAGAAAACTACCCAATCGATTTGTGTGAAAAACCCTCAAAGAATCGCTCCAAACCAAGCTCCACAAGTCAAGATATGAATAAAATGGTGTAATCCCCGATTTTGAAATATATTCTGTCTGCCCAGGTATTTGTGCATCGCGAACGCGGAGGAAGGATCGCGTTCGCGAAGAAGAAAAATGAAGGCTGCCCAGGTTGCTCATCGCGAACGCGGAGAAGAAGGAACAGAAACCTACGCGAACACGTAGGCAAGGACACGAACGTGAAGAGGAAAGTGAGGTGAGGTGCGAACGCGAAGAACAAGAAACAGGGTCTATGCAAATGCGAGGTGCTAAACGCGAACGCGAAGAAGGATTTCGAGGTAGTCGAATACAACACATCGCGGAAGCGAAAGGCTGTTCGCGATAGTGAAGGAGAACACCAGAAGCAGAAAAACAGTAGTTCCAAAAATGGGATAATGACTCGTGGCCCATCCGGAACACACCCGAGATCCCCGGGACCCCATCCAAAAACACAGACAAGTCATATAACCTAACACAGACTCGCTCGAGGTTTCAAATCACATCAAACAATGCCAAAACGATGAATCAAACCATAAATCGAACTTATGAACTTTCAAATCTTCAAATATCTAAAATCGTGCCGAAACCTATCAATTCAACCCGGAATGACGCTAAATTTTGCTCCCAATTGACATCCCGAAGCTACTCAAACTCTCAAAATCGCATTCCGACCCCGATATCCCAAAAAGTCAACTGTGGACAAACTTCTCTATTTTCCAAACTTCATATTTTTCCAACTTCCGCCAAATTACCTCAAATTACTTTACGGACCTTCAAAACCAATTTAGGGCGCGCGCTTAAGTCTAAAATCACCATATGAAGCTGTTGACACTATCCATAACTCATTCCGAGGCTATTTACACAAAAGTTAACCCTCCGGTCAAATCTCACTGCTTAAGCTACCAAAATTAAAATCCCTCTTCCAATTCAACTCCGGACCATCCAGTAACTGAATCCAACCATGCACGCAGGTCGATATACACAATGTGAAGTTGTTCAAGAACTTACGCCACCGAACGGAGCTTAAATTCTCAAAACAACCGGTCGGGTCATTACAGTAGCCTACATAAGAGCGATCAAGGACATGTATGATGGAGCTAAGACAAAGGTTAGGACTGTGGGAGGCGAATCAGAGCATTTTTTGGTTGTTATGGGGTTACACCAAGGCTCTGCGCTTAGCCCATTCTTATTTTCCTTGGTGATGGATGCACTGACACACCATATTCAAGGGGATTTGCCATGGTGTAAGTTATTTGCTGATGACATAGTTCTAATTGATGAGACAAGGGTCGGTGTTAACGAGAGGTTGGAGGTTTGGAGACAGACCCTCGAGTCTAAGAGTTTCAAATTGAGCAGGTATAAGGCAGAGTACCTGGAGTGCAAGTTTAGCGCTGAGTCGAGGGAAGTAGACAGGGACATGAGGCTTGGATCACAGGTCATCCCCAAGAGAGATAGCTTCAAGTACCTTAGGTCGGTGATTCAGGGGGACGGAGAGATCGACGAGGACGTCACTCACCATATAGGGTTGGGATGGATGAATGGAGGCTTGCATCTGGATTCTTGTGTGACAAGAAAGTTCCACTGATACTCAAAGGTATGTTTTATAGAGTTGTGGTTAGACCAGCCATGTTGTATGAGGCAGAGTGTTGGCCGGTTAAGAACTCACATATTCAGAGGATGAAGTTATCAGAGATGAGGATGCTGGGGTGGATATGTGGGCACACTAGGATATACATGATTAGGAATGAAGATATTCGATAGAAGGTGGGTGTGGCCCCTGTGGATGATAAGATGCAGGAAGCGAGTCTCAGATGGTTCGGGCACGTGCGAAGGAGAAGCCTTGATGCTCCGGTGAAGATGTGTGAGCGGTTGGCTATGGTGGGTACAAGAAGAGGTAGAGGGCGGCCTAAGAAGTATTGCGGAGAGGTGATCAGGTGATGAGTGGTGATTTTACCACTCATTTTAGCCTCTTTTCGTTAGATTTTGCATCCTTCAATGATAACTTGGGGTCGTTTATAGTGTGTAATTGCTCGAATTTCAGGGAATGATGCCATGAAGTGCTTGGTGTTGAATTGGAGTGGAGTTGAGCACAAAGTGGTGAACAAAATGCACAAAACCTCCAGCGATTCCGCACTTGAGGATTCTGGGCCGCTAGTGCGACCTCGCACCTGCGGAGGATGGAACGCACCTGCGAAGAAGAGCCAAACTGTACACTAGCCGCACCTGCGAAGTAGTTCTCGCACCTGCGGAACCGCAGGTGCAACCTTTTGTCCGCATCTGCGGAAATTGCTCAAGATACCCAGACTCGCACTCGCGTTTTGGTTTCCGCTCCTGCGGAACCGCACCTGTGAAGATTCTTCCGCAAGTGCGGCCAACGGGCATCAGCACTGGTCAGAAATGTAAAATCACATTTTCTCATTCTCAACTCACATATACTCGACCTGGCAGATCTTTTGTATATCTTTGGCATTGTAAACATATTTTTGAGAAGAGAAGAAGAGAGAAAACAAGTCTTGAAGCTAGGGTTTGCACACACACTTGGGTCTTGAAGATTTCACTCTTGGGGTTAAGGTTTTCTTATCCATTTATGTTTGTTTCTTCATTTCCTTGCTTTGTATTGAATATTTAAGTGTGTAGTATTTATTTCCAACACTTGAATCTTGTTTATGGAAATTTACATATTTAAAGTGTGGATTAAATACATTGTTGTGATTATGTATTGAATGATTTTATTATATTTATGAAGTGAGTTATTGTTTCTTTAATTATTCTTGTTCTTTAAGGTTTCTAAAGGGATTAGCTAACCCTAGGACTCACCCATTAACTCCGAGTTAATTTTGGAAAAGATAATTTGGGGTTGGGAAAGATTAATTAACAAGAACTTGAGGCTTTAACCCTCATTTTATAGATTCTACCTAGGGATAGGATTGAACTAGTTGTAGCCAAATCCGGAAGAGCTTAATATCTTAATTGGATTAGGAATAATTCAATTAGAAAGTGTCGTTAGTCTTTGGGAAAAGCTAATTAAGAATTATTATCCGTGGCTAATTAACATAAACTCGCTCATATTTGTAAAATCGTGAAATACATTGGATCGTTACTTGAGTGTAATTCCCGAAGCATCCATACTTGTTGTCATTGATCATTTTACTTGCTTTCTAGGGTAGTTTATATTTTCGCATTTAGTTATAAACAATTTCAAAACCAAAATCTCTTTGTTTGGCATTGCGCGATAAGTGATAATTCTCTTACATTCCTAATCACCTCCATATTGTTCTCTGTGGGATTCGACACCAACCTTGTTGGGTTACTATATTTGACATCGATCTCTTACACTATTTTAAGGTGTAATTTGAGAACATGGCACGACTGCATATTTTCGAGGACATAGCCCTTGATAGGAAGGTATGGAGGTCAAGCACCAGGGCTGTAGGCTAGGGGGTAGTAGAGCTTTCCCTACTTCATACCCGGGGTGAGGCGGGTTTGGATATGGTTGATCTTAGATGGCTTGCGGTTTATGTTGAGCCCACACTATCTTTGTTGTTTATCTTAGCCCCGGGCCTTAGATACTGGCTACTGTTATTGCATGTCATTTATCTTTTGGTTTTTATGCTTTTGTTACTTTTTCTACGGTTTCTGTTGAAGTTACTAATGAATTGTCTTTTCTTGTTTTTATTTTCATCTTCCTTAGCCGAGGGTCTATCGGAATTAACCTCTTTGCCCTATCGGGGTAGGGGTAAGGTCTGCGTACACATTACCCTCCCTAGACCCCACTTTGTGGAATTTTTACTGGGTAATTGTTGTTGTTGTTGTTGTTGTTTTTGTCTCATAGATTTGATATAAATTTCAAATATATATCTACGAATGGTAAATTTTCTTAAAGTATAGCTCCGAATGATAAATACATTTATAGGCTTACAAAATTTATTGGATTTAAATTCAATAAAGTAATTAAGACTATATATTAAATATATTTGTCCAAATAAATATTATGGACTAATTTAATAAGATTATTTATATAAGTCCAATTTATAAAGTCCAAATGCATTGGGCTAACCTATTTAATTGGGCCACAAATAGGGATGTTCACAAAAACCCAAAAAACCGAACCAAACTGACCAAAAAACTGATACTTTTTAGGTTTGGTTTGCTTTTGGTTTTGAATTTTAAAAACCGATCAAATTTTGTTTGGTTTTGGTTTTAATCAAAAAATAACCGGAAAAAAACGAACCAAACCGACTATAAAAGTAGCTATTTAAATTTATTATTACACCTATATATATGTATATTTTATAAAAAGTTTCTAAAATTTTATGGTACATATTAGTCATTTATATTTTTAATCTAGTTCTTTGTTATTATAATAATCTAATTCTTTGCCTTTACATTCTAATTTGATTGGTAGTTTTATTTTACTAAGTACAAGAATTTATTTCGTGTTAAAAATAATCGATTTTTAATTGAGTACTTTAATTATTCATCACTATTTGATTCAATTATCATCAATATATCTTGGTAAATGATTAGATTTCTCGAAGAGCAATTGATTCAATAGTGTTACATTGAAAATGCAATCGCCGGAATATGCGTTTGGTAGTGTATGTCTCATATTTAAGAAAAACCCCGATGAATATCCGAAAAAATTGAAAAACCGACAAAAACCGAATCAAACTGAATCGATAAAAAATCGACTTAATTGGTTTGGTTTGGTTCCAATATTTGAAAAATCGACTTACTTGGTTTGGTTTCTTTTTAGGAAAAAACCGACCCAAACCAAACCATGAACACCCCTAGCCACAAATGATGAGCCCACTTCATTAAGCCCAAGATGCCATCTTTCTAGAGGCCCAACTTGGTGCCACGTGTCAAATGACATGGCACGTCAAGTCAAACGGAAGACCCAATAGGATCATGCCACGTGTCAAAATGACAAGGCGTGCCAAGTCAACTTAAAAGGCCAATGAAACTCTGCCACATGTGGAAGTGATGTGTTCTGGCTAATCAAATGCGGCTTTGTCACACTCCAATCTTATTGGTCGGAAAGAGTTTGTTCTCATCAAAACTCTTCCCTCTCACTACTATAAATAAGGGTTTGCATAACCCAGAAAAAGGACCAGAAGTTATAGCAAGAAGCAAGAAAGAGCTCGTGGATCAAAGACTCCAAATTTCTCCACAAGTTTCAAGCTTCAAGCAATCAAGTTCATGCTCAAGAACGAAGAACAAATCAAGTTCAAGCTCAAGAACGAAGAACAAATCAAGGCCAAGTTCAAGCAATCAAGCTAAAGCTCAAGAACAAGATCATCGTTCGTGGCGACAACTATATATGCAAGATAAAGCTCAAAGGCCCTTGAATTTATTTACTATTGAAAAGAAGAATCAGAGGATTCATAGAGATTGTACACTCATATTATTTGGAAAAAAAATACACGATTGTTGAAATATTTTTCGGTGTTGATTTTACTTTCTCGATGCAATTTATTGTCTACAAATTCTGGCACGCCCAGTGGGACACATCTCAAATTTTCAATCACCAAAGTTCAAGAACATTGAAATGGCTTCAAAGAAAATCAACTCCAGCTAAATTTCCATCAAGGCTGCTAATTTCAGGTTCTATGCTGATGTGGAAAGCATCCTCGATATTACTTTTGGAAGCTTTGGACCAGTTACGAGGAGCAAAGCAAGCTCGTTAGGACAACAAGCACCCCAAGTGCCATCCGCATCAACCCCTGTTTTCGGATCTTCAATCTCAAAAGGAGCAAGATCTTCCGTAAACGCACCCGAAGGAGGAAGCCATGTTGCTGAAAAGATGAAGAAAACTCTTGCTCAGCTTGACCTCTCTGAATCTAAGCACTCTGTTGTGAAGGAAAATTATGATGCTTCAAGTGATGGATCTTCCCCGCTTACACCACATAGCGTGAGAAAATCGAGGATCAATCTGTGTGACAATCCATGCTACTCTCAATCGTCCACGACAATCATGCAAGCCATGGTGACAAACACTTCATCTATGGTGGAGCGTTAGCAAACTTGACGGAAGCAATCGCTAGCTTGACCAAGTGCATGCAAAATTAAGATGCTAGAATCGACAAGCTAACAAATAGGGTGAGAATCTTGATGGAAGAAGAATTCACCCATGCACCTGGCAAGCTCCCAGAAGTTCCAGATAGTGATTCTCCCCCAAGACAAGTAGCATCTTCTAAGGCTATCCCTATCTCATCTGAAGGTATGATTCCAATCGATCAACTGAAGGAGTTCATTGAAGGAACCATTAAGAACAAGTGTGAAGTTGCTGTCAAGTTCTCCCTTACATATGCAAAGTCGTACACTGCAAGGGTTGATATGTTGAAGATGCCTGTTGTCTATCAACCTCCAAAGTTTCAACAGTTTGATGGTAAAGGTAATCCAAAGCAACATGTGGCACACTTCGTTGAGACGTGCAATAATGCTGGGACTTATGGAGATTACCTCGTCAAGCAGTTTGTACGCTCGCTAAAAGGAAATGCTTTTGATTGGTACACATACCATGATGCTGGATCTATTGCTAGCTGGGATCAACTAGAGCAAGAGTTCCCCAATCATTTTTATAGCACAGGACGTACTGTGAGTATGATAGAACTTACAAATACTCGTCAAAGAAAGGGTACACCAGTTATCGACTTTATCAATCGCTGGAGGAATGAAAGCCTCAACTGTAAATACAGGCTTAGTGAAACTTCTGGCATAGAGATGTGCATCCAATGCATGCACTAGGGACTGCGCTACAACTTGCAAGGTATCAAGCCTAGCACATTTGAAGAACTTGCAACTCGTGCCCAGAGGCGGACCTACGTATGGTTGTGGGGGGTCACGTGCACCCTGTAGGATTGGAGAAACCAATGTATACAGTACTTTACATAAAATGGGGACCCCTAAAATATATTAAGGGTGCCCCCTGAGAACTAAAAGTCATATGGATGCACTGGTTTAGTGGCATGCTCAAGTTTCTTTCCCCACGTTCAGACCTGGGATCGAGACCAGCATGCTTAATAATTCTTTTTTTTAACGATAGTTTAGTGCTATATAATTAGTAGTCAACTTGGTTTATTCTTTTTTGTCTTTCTCAATTCAAATATTAATATAGTACTAGTACAAAGAAGATAACTTAGTTCAATTTCTTTTTTAAATCCGTCTAATGCCCTAAGCCCATTTACTCTCCATGATTTGTTCTTTAGATCTTTTATGCAAAATAGTCAAATACTCAATTTAAGATAAATTTTTCTAGACTTTAAAAAATTAATAAAGAGACATAAAAAGATTAAATAAAATAGGAAAGAGGATAAGATATTCCATTTGCTAGTTCCGTTAGCCAATAATCTTCATCTCTAATTAATTTTTATTATCATTATTATTATTAAAGACAACTAAAAAGATAAAATTTCACAAAAAGAAGTTAAATTGTAGGCATATATCCATGGTACATCACAAGCAAGAAGCCAATTACCTTCTTTATCTTAATAAATAAGTTTATAAGTATTACAGTTTTGTTGACTAGTAGAAAAAAATAACTAATTCAATATAATTTTTCCCAAAAACATTATTAGAAAAACTCCAAGAATCCTTCTCCATTCAATGTTCACTTTGGAAAAGTACAAACTCCGTCAGACTAGCAACATCAATTGTGATTATGCTTGGACTACTCAACAAACCTTTATTGTGAGTCTTTTTATATGTTTAAACATTCTTTTGGTATTTAATAATAATAATAATAAATTCTTTCGGTCATGAACTTGTAATTGTTAAGTTTTCTAGCAATTAATAGAATTGGCGTATCTATGTAAGCAATAATGGTACCCCCGCTATACTCAAATCCTGGGTTCGCCTCTGCTCGTGCCCATGACATGAAATTGAGCATGGCCTCCGCTGGAAATGGAAGGTCGCCCATCTATGAACCTTGCAAAGGGAACGACAAGCAAGAAGTCAGGAAGTGGGGCAAGTTCGTGCCCAAGTCTGAAAGCAAAGAAGCTATGAATGTCAACACATCACCTGTGAATTTCACGACGAATGTGAGCAAGAAGCAGAGTATGAAGTCCACTTCTTTTCAAGATAAGCCAAGTGGAAAGTTGACCCTAAAAGAAATGCAAGAGAAAGAGTACCCATTTCTGGATTCTGATGTGCCAGTCATTTTCGAAGAACTTCTCTAGTTAAATCTCATTGAGCTTCCGGAGATGAAGTGGTCAAATGAAGCTGGGAAAACTGATGACCCAAATTACTACAAATATCATCGACTTGTGAGCCATCCTTTGGAGAAGTGATTTGTCTTCCAGGACAAAGTTATGGACTTGGCTCGTGAAAAGAAGATCGTGCTTGAAGATGAGAAAGAAAGCGCAAATCAAGTCTCTATCACATTTGGCTCATTCAGACCAGATGGAATTATGTAGTTTTAATAAAGTAAAGATGAAGAATTACTGGAGAACAACAAGGTTGAGCACGATCATTTTGATGATGATGAAGGTTGGACGTTGGTGACTCGTCGTAGGCGCCACAAAAGAAGCCCACAAAAAGAATCAATAGAACAACTAAAAAGGAAAATAATGGTGAAAAGACCAAGGAGATGGAATCCAGCTAAGCATTTGAAGAAAGCAAAAGTGGAGGTGCACCATCCTCAAAAGCCACGACATCTAGTGACCTTGGAATATTTCTTGCCATGTTTGTTCCGCATGAAGATTTTTCGTGATGGTACTGAGGCCTCTTGTTGCAATGTTAATAAAGGGGAAGAAAAGAATGATGACCTACCATTGGCACCATCTTCAAAAAATCTCATTGAGTCTATTCCTCAAGAAGTTAATGCGTGCGAGGAAAATGTTACGTTCACAAATGACGACCTTCTACTAGGTGACACTTTTCATAACCGCCGGTTGTACCTGGTTGGCTATATACATGATGAAAGGGTAAATCGAATTTTGGTTGATGGAGGATCCTCATTGAACACCTTGCCAATTCACACTGTGAAAGAACTTGGTATTCCCAACAATGAACTCTCAAAAGTCATGTGATGATCCAAGGATTCAACCAAAGACTTCATACAACGTCTTACTTGGGAGGCCTTGGATACATGAGAATAAAATAGTTCCATATACCTACCATCAATGTTTAAAATAATACGAGGGTGAAGTCGAGAAGAAGATAGGCCACTCACCTAGGCCGAGTCACACTTCGCAGACGCAAAGTTCTACTTGAAGAACCGCATTGTGAAGGATCTAAAAGCTGATGATGGCATGAAAAGTAAGAATGACGATCCCACAACTAAAAGATCTGAGGTGACTACTGATAAAGACAAAGTTGTTACTGAGGAGGTACAACCCAACCCAAATAACTCTCATAACGGGAACATTGTGTCTCACGGCAAGAAAGTAACTCCTCCGCTCCAATATGTCCCTAAAAAGAAGAAAGATGAAGGTGAATCATCTGATCTCCAAACTAACATGCTAAAGGGGTTAACTCTTTCGGTCAAAAGAATTGAGGCAATAAAGTTCTCCTCAATGTCGCTTGCAAGGTTTGTGGCCCAAAATCATTTGCAGAATGTGATGCTCCCTGCAAAACTTACAGATGAAGGTTTTGATCCCAATGCTTACAAGTTATTTGTAAAGGCTGGATATAATCCCAATGAGCCGTCAAAGTTAGGAAAGCCCCCATAAGAAGTTGCTACGAGGCAACCACGTGAAGGTTTGGGATACAAGCAATTGTCACCAATGCGCATCTCCATAAGAATGGAGAGTAACAATCTGTAGAAGATGAATATAATCTGTCGGTTCTAACAGACCTTCAGTCTTTGATCGAATCGAAAAACCAATTGTGAGGACTTCCTTATTTGAGAGATTGGGTCCATTAAAGAAGTGGAACAAGTTCCCCAGAAATTATAGAAATACAAGAACACCTGCTTCGCCCAAAATTCAGAGGATCTCTAAGGATTTCCAAAGTTTAGTTCCTTCTAGAATGAGTATCCATCTTTTCACACCCTGAGAGTAATCTCTCTGATAGTCGGGTAGTTTTGAGAGTAATCTCTCCGATAGTCGAGACACATTGATTGTAATCTCTCCGATAGTCGGGTCATTTTGAAAATAATCTCTCCGATAGTCGAGCTACATTGAGAGTAATCTCTCCGGTAGTCGGTCATTTTGAGAGTAATCTTTCTGATAGTCGAGCTACATTGAAAGTAATCTCTCCGATAGTCGATCCACATTGAGCGTGATCTCTCCGATAATTGGGCCATGAGAGTGATCTCTCCGATATTCGGGCGGGGTTGAGTACCCATCCCTTCAAACCCTAAGATTATCTTCTTCATGTGTGGATCATCTCGTTAAATAAGAACATATCCTTCTCTATTAGACCTGCAAAAGAAAGAAAAAGAAAAAAAGGAAAAGGGAAAAGAAAAGGATAACGGAAAATACAGAAGAAGAAATTACCTCAGCTAGTGCTTCATAATCGTCAAAGCACGAAGCTGATATGGCTTGCAAATATTGCGAATTGATGCTCAATAAACCTACGAGCATGTGTTGATATGGGTATGAAAATATGGCATCAGATGTTTGTTAGCGATGTGGGATCAGAGTTTCGGCGGCTCCAAAGTGAACTAGCATACGGTAACTTGAGGACTTTTGGGATAATAATATGTGTGTTCCATGATCCAAGTAGAAATCCAATTAAACAGGTGAAAGAAGCTTGATTTTGACAGAGTCACGTGCTTAAATTGCACTATTATCTGAAAAAATATCAAGCCCCACAATACTTGGTCTTGGAAATGCCTGGAAAATTCTTATCTAAACATAAGTTCATGCAAGTCAAGGCTCATTATTACGTGGAGCAGAGGCGGAGTCAGGATTTGAAGTTTATGGATACGGAATTTTAGTATTCTTAAGTCACTGGGTTTTAAATTAATTATTTATCCATATTCAATAGATTTCTTAATACAAATATATATTTTATACAAAAGTTACTGAGTTCGGCCGAACCCGTAGCCGAAAGGCTAGCTCCGCCTATGACGTGGAGCATTCCTAAGGGATCCGACCTGCACTTGTGTAGGAAAAAGCAAAATATCCTACAATGTTATAAGTTGGATTCGGTATTGTCTCTTTTAATCGTGAAAGTTTCATATTAAAATGGGAAACAAAACATGATTTGCCTCGGAAAAAAAAGGGCGATTGGATATTAGTCTCATAATACTTCAATCCTCGTCTTTCAAGTTTGAAATATTTCCGATAATTCTTGAAATAGTGGGCATTTGTAGACTTACAAAATTTATTGAATTTAAATTCAATAAAATTATTTGGACTATATATTAAATATATTTGTCCAAATAAATATTATGGACTAATTTAATGAGATTAATTATATAAGTCCAATATATAAGGTCCAAATGCACTTGGGCTAACCCATTTAATTGGACCACAAATGATGAGCCCACTTCATCAAGCCCAAGATGTCATCTTCCTAGAGGCCCAACTTGGTGCCACATGTAAAATGACGTGGCACGCCAAGTCAAACGGAAGACCCAATAGGATCGTGCCACGTTTCAAAATGACAAGACATGCCAAGTCAAATTAAAAGGCCAATGAAACTTTGCCACATGTGCAAGTGACGTATTTTGACCAATCAAATGCGGCTTTGTCACGCTCCAATCTTATTGGCCGGAAAGAGTTTGTTCTTATCAAAACTCTTCCCTCCCACTACTATAAATAGGGGTCTTCATAACCCAGAAAAAGGACCTGAAGTTAAACAAGAAGCAAGAAAGAGCTCGTGGATCAAACACTGCAAATTCCTCCACAAGTTTCAAGCTTCAAGCAATCAGTTCGAGCTCAAGAACAAAGAACAAGTCAAGGTCAAGTTCATGCAATCAAGCTAAAGCTCAAGAACAAGATCATCATTCGTGGCGACAACTACATATTCAAGATCAAACTCAAAGGCTTTTGAATTTATTTACTATTGAAAAGAAGAATCAGGGGATTCATTGAGATTGTACACTCATATTATTTGAAATAAAATACTACAATTATTACAATATTTTTCGGTCTTGATATTATTTTCTCGACGCAATTTATTATCTACAACAATATATATGTTTGATTTGTCGCGTAATTTTCCTTATATATCATCCACAGATTGAGAGTAATGGTAAATAAGTAGGATCAAACTGACATATTTATTTGTAGTCATCGAAAAATTCTTAATTAACATTTATAAAATTAAGAGTTCCATATGACGTGTTGTTTGTTCAAAGTGTATGCTAATTATTTTCCCTTAGCCCCCATTTTCACTAAGAAATTAGCACTTTCTTGATTCAATGAATTTAGCTCTGAACTTTTTCTGGATGACCCAAACTTGCACATTAAATGGTTTATTTTAAGTGTAAACTGAGTCTTTCAATGATCAATAAAGAATGACTTATTAAAATAAGATTTCACCTCTACGGTGTAATCATTTATACAGTCAAACCTCTCTATAGCAGTATCGTTTGTTCCGATATCTTTTGGCTACTATAGTAAAGTGTTGTTATAGAAGACATATTATAACATAACGTAAAAATTAGTTGCGAGGAAATTTGATTTTATTAGTGATTTATATAGAGATGTTGTTTTAGAGATATCTGATTGTATAATAAATGATTTGTCTATTTCTTCGGTAAATGTAGAATTTCACTTATGCTCTTTGATATTTGTATTAATACTTTAATAGTGCTTTATCAGTTTGAATATTATTAGGCCTTCATTACTCTATATAGTAGAATTAATTAGAAACAAGAAAAAGAAAGAGTCACTATCTATTATATTATATTAAATATTTTTTGTTTCTACTATTTTTTTTCATCTTTCTTGAATCGAGGGTCTACCGAAAATAGCTTCTTTATCCTTCCGAGAAGGGTAAGATCTACATACACACAACTTTTCCAAACCCTATTTGTAAGACTTCACTGGGTATGTTGTTGTACTGCCACCATTCTCTGTATTCAATTCAAATCCTATACCAATTTTTTGATATATACTACTCTGTCCGTGGACACGGAGTTTAAAAAATGACGACTTTTAAATGGTCCTAAACAAGTTAAAGGGGCCCAATATATTTGTTTGGTTATAAAAGCTCCTCATTAAGGGTAGAATTGAAAGTTTAAGCTAAATTGTTTCCAAATTTAGAAAGGGATCATTCTTTTTGGAACAGACCAGAAAAGAAATAGGTTCACGTACACGTGAACGGAGGAAGTATCTATTAAACTAAGTGATATAATTATCCATAAGATTATAATAAGAAACCTACTTATCCTCACACAACAAAAAGAGACTTCAAACTAACCAACACAGCAGCAAATTGTTCAAAAATCAACTTCTTCCTCTTATTTTTGACATGATAAAGTTTATCAACATAAAGACACTTGACATTATCTTTTTGTCTAAAAAATTTAGTTCGATAAGGATAAGCCTTTAAGCTGTCCCCTCAACCACCAAACAATCCCCATTGCTTCCTGTTTGCAGTCTCAAATGCTGTGTGTAACATGAAATGAAACTGAAAAATAATGATGATGTTCGAGTCACCTCGTATTTTCATATTCTTAAATTTCTATTACTATTATCGTTACGGTTTCTTTAACTTTTTCACTACTGCGTTTCTTTGTTTCTCTATTCTATTGTGATTGATTATGCATACTTGTTTTGAGCCGAGAGTCTATTGGAAGCTGTCTCTCTTTGCACAAGGCAGGGGTACGACTGCATATACACTATCCTTTCTAGACTTACTCGTAAGATTACACTAGGTATGTTGCTGTCCGTAATGTTCGAGTCAACTTGTACTATTTAACCTCATCTCAGGCTCATTCTATGCAAATAAGAACTCCTATCAGATTCACTGACTGCTATTGCCCCAAGAAGATGTAAAGACTACCAAATTCCACGAATTGAGAGAAACATTATAACTACCAAAATTCACTGCCAAAATGAAGCAAACTTGCAGGAACAGAAGTTGATTGCATGTAGAAACTAAAAGGACAGCTCAGTGCACGAACCATCCTGCGTTTATGCAGGGTTAGGGTAAGGGCCACACCGCCCCAAAGGAGTGTGATGCAAGTAGCCTACCATAGGCTCTGATGCAAGCAATACAACGGCTCAAACCCGTAAGCTATAGGTCACACGGAGACAACTTTACCGTTTCTCTAAGGCTTCCCTTCATTGCATGTAGAAACTGAACTAACAAAATGATATCCAAGTTCATTCACAACTGGTGATCAAGAAGATTGAAACGTTAATCGGCCATTTATCCACTAAACATTAAGAGATCTACTCTACAATTTAGGGACTAGGGATCAAAAGTATACACAATGGAGGGAAAGAGTGACACCCCATCCTTATGTGATTACACATCAAAACATTCAACAGAACCTAATTACAAAGGCAAAATTTACGTTTGCAGCCCGCTAGAACTGATATTTATATACATATGATCATCTCCAAATCATTAATTTGGGAAGAAACTACACTACAAGAACATTAACGAAACTACAGTTTATTTCTGTCGTGGAACAAAATTCACATCAGAAGCCATAGATTTAATCCTTCACCAGTTCAGTTAGCAACTTTCGAGAAAATGTCTCTGTGCAATTCCACTCCACCATTCTCTTCAGTCTATGTTTTCCTGTTTTCTGATTTCTGGCATCAGTTCCTAGAGTAAGATTAAAAGTTGGTTTTAATCAACTTAACATTCTAATATTTTAGGACTTCTCAAACTTTAGTATGAGAAGTACAGCCCGGTGCACTAAGCTCCCGCAATGCACGGGGTCCGGGGAAGGGACGGACCACAAGGGTCTATCGTACACAGTCTCACCCTTTCTGCAAGAGTAATGCAAGATGCTGTTTCCACGGCTTGAACCTGTGACCTCTTGGTCACATGACAGCAACTTTACCAGTATAGCAGAACAAAATACAAGCATTTGCATAGAGAAAGCATGTTAAAAGTCCTTAAGACATACTACTTCTCCGCTATGTTGTGGAGACACTCCAAATCGTTGTCGCAACCGTGTTGGATCCTCCAAAAATACACTACTTCTGGAGGATCCAACACGTAACTGGTGACATTTTCGGAGAGTCAGAGCAAAATAGCTTAAGGTGAAGCATTATCAATTAGCAAGAAAGGCACTACCTAAGGGACAAATGATAAAAGGCAAATTTCACTACTCACATTGAAACATTATCGACTATGAAACTAGTGCAATCAAATGTTTATAAAAGCGAAAAGCACGAAAACACAACAAGGTCCACGAGGCTCGAAGCGAAAAGCAAAAAATGAAGCATACAAGTAAGTGAAACTACAAAAATACCAAAAGTATATGAATTTAGTACTACTATAATGATTAACTAACTTCTAATTAAAATGACTAATTTTGGCATCTAATAAACAAAAATTCCATCATTAATCCAACTCCTAAAAGTTAAGACTCAAAGAACCAACCATTTCTAGCTGAGATCGCTTTGCACCTCTTTGTTGGAAACGCACGACTTCAACCATGAAGCGCTTCACGGTTCATCACTTTAAAGTGATGAAGCAATGTCTTTTTATAACGAGTGAAACGTAAACGCTTCACAAGTGAAGCAATGATCCCTCGCTTTTGCATCGGTTCATCACTTTAAGCGATAAAGCATTGTCTTTTAATAACGCTGGTGCAATAACAAGGTACTTAAGCTTTTATTCAGATTTAACAACATCAAATTGAACAAACTCCAACAAACTTAACATATTATTAGATACTATAATTTAGCCAATAATGTCATTCCTAATCAACGATCCCTCCGTTCCGAAGGTGTTTGATTAGACACGCAATTTAAAGAAAAAAAAATGACTTCTAAAACTTTTGGTCTAAAACGAGCCATATAGGTATGACTATCCATTATCTCACTAAGGATAAAACAGGCATTTTAAAATTAAATAGTTACTAAATATAAATATAGAAAGATAGACATTTTTTTTGGTACGGACTAAAAAGGAAAATTGGAACGAGGGGTGAAAGACACTCTAGGCAAAATAACATTGAAGATGGATACAAAACCATACATTACAATGCTAAACATATGTACAAAACAGAGCATTTAAAAAAGAAGATTAAAAAAAATATTTTTTTTCAAAAGACTTACAATCCAAAATGCAGAAATTCAGCAAAAAAAGCAGCTACCCAGCTGAAACACCAACAGCCCACCAAGTCTTCCAATCTTCATCACTAATAACAGAACCCGAATCCACCCGAACCCGACTCCGACAAATGGGGCAATTGAGAACCCTCGTAAGCCAAGAATCCACACATTTCACATGAAACAAATGACCACAACCGGGCAAATTCCTACACAATTCTCCTTCCTTAAATCCCTCCAAACAAATAGCACAATCCTTAACAGTTTGCTGGGACCCAGAGTAATTAACACAAGGCAGATCATACGAGGTTGTTGTCGAGGTTCTCCGGTGGTAGCGACGGCGATGACGACGGTGGAAGGCGGTGGAGGTGATTAAAAAGTGGAGGAGGACAAGGGCGGCGAAACCTAAGAAAAGGAGAAAAACAAGAAAAAGGGAGAGAACTAAAGCCATAATTACACATTTTATGAAAAGGGAAATTATTTTTTTCGGTTTTGTGTTTGGATTTGGAGTTTCTTGATTTTGGTTATGAATTGGCATGGAATTTAGTTTCAAGATTTTAGTGATTTGGGAGTTTGAAGAATTGTTTGTGTTTTGAATATAGAAAGAAGAAAAGAGAGTTCAATCTGATCTATGAGTTTATCGGTTTGTTAAAGGGAAGAAGGGATGGGAGAAGATGCTGGGGAATGATACCACTGAAATTGGCACATAGTTTATTTCTTTTAGGAAAATGATATTTCATAAGGAAAATAAAAATATTTGGTTGAGTAAAAAGTATTTATTAATTATTTTCTGATCTACGGTAATATTTATCATAATTTTTAATTCTTACTTATTTCATAAAATATAGGTTTAAACTTATTTAAACTTATTCAATCCAATAGTCTATCGAAAATAATATCTCTATCTGCATAAGTCAGGAGTAACATCTATGTAGAGACTATCCTTATCAGGCTACACTTATAAAAATATACTAGGTATATTATTATAGTTTTGAGAAATACGTTTTTTGTATTGAGAATCTATCGAAAATGATATTTCCAGCCAACAAAGATAGGGTTAAGGTGCATGTACATCCGCCCTCATATATCATTGTTTTTATAAAATTAATTATTAAGGAAGATAATAGTATTACTTTTTCTATATTAATTTAGTGGCAGTCCCGTCCGGTCCCACGCAATTTTAAATAGGATGCACCCATGTTAAACGGGATACGGGATGAGACGAGATGTCAATTTCGTTCCGTTCTGTCCTGTCCCGCGTCATTCTTTTTTTGAATTCTAGCCGTTGGGCAACGATTTTAATTGAAAAAATAATCGTTCCCAACGGCAAAAAACGGTTATAACTGGCATCCACACCCCCCCCCCCCCCCCCCCCCCCCCAAAAAAAACACACACACCCCTACCCCCAAACTTTTAATATGTCTCCTAAGTTTATTAAATTATATTTTGGCCCTATTTTCTACTGTAAATACACGCACTCTTCTTCATTTTTTCCCACAAAAATCAATCATTCTCTCTTAAATCTCTTACATTCTATCTATATTATTCCCTCAATTTTCTCTATCAACTATCAAGTGATAAGTTTCAAGTATTTGGGCAAATTTTTGGAGCAACTTTCAAGCTTCAAATTAATTCTCAAGTATTTGGAGCAATATTTTGGGCAATTTCTTCAAGCTTCAATTTTAATCACGGTGCACTCGTTTCATCTCCTAATTTTAATATATAATTTTTGCGTATCATTTTCGTGCTTAATTTTTGTGTTTACTTTACGTGTTTTATTTTTCGTATTTCACTGTGTTTAATTTTTGTGTTATTTTCTTAAAATTAATTTCGTATTTAAATTATGGCACCTAAAAATATATTTGGCTTTAAACGTTGAATTTATTTTATAAATTGTCTTACGCTCTTACTTAGTTACATAATGGCTTGAAATTATATTAAATAAATTATAACTCTATTATAAATTTACAATTACTAGAATATTTTATTATAAGTCTTTTGTTTTAATATTTTATAATTCGTTACTTAGTTTTCTAATTTTGGTTTAACTTTTAAGTTTATTAATAAGTCAAAAAACTAGCCGTTGCAAACTTTAAAAACTTAGTCATTATAAAAAATAGTCATTGCCAAACTTAATGCTTAAATAATTCTTTTTTTTAAACGGCATTTAAGACTCGCGAACCCGTCTCGTCCCATCCCGTTTGTTAGCGGGACGGGATGGGCCTACCGTTTCATCCCGTTTGTCCCGTCCCGGCTAGATGTCGTCTCGTCCCGTCCAGTTGGACAGCCATAATCTATCCTAGAAAGATCAATACATTTTTAGTTTAAAATAATTTAACGTTTAATTTTTTTTATTTCATTCTTAACGAGATAAATAGTTTATAAGCACATAGATATTTTTTTATTTATTTCAAGCTACAAGTTTTAGTTTTTTAATTATATTTTTTCATGTCTAGGCAAATAATGTTACATTAAAGGGTTGAAGAGTGTAGCAAAATAGATTAAATGTTTGATGGAACTTTTGAGTATAAAAAATAATAAATAATACTCAATTAAAACATTATATGAAGTTAATTGATAAATAACTGAAAAGAAATTAAGGGAAAATATCTTTATTATCAAACCACCTAAATAAAACGAATCGGGCGCGGGTGGGTGGGTGTTTTGAAACGTGTGCCGAGAAAGTGCAGACTTTTGGTTCGTTAGGGAGCAGAAGTTTTGTCGAGTTTGGTCCAAATCTTATTGCGAGAATACCACTAGAAATTCGTACATACTTGGAATATAATATTTTCTATTACTTCTCAATATTATTTTTAAATAGATTTACTTTCTACTTTGTTATAGTTTAATTTTATTTCTGTAATCAGAAAAAAAATTTCATCATAGTCGTAGCTCTTAGAGACGGATCAACGATGTAAATTCTATGAGTTCAACCTTTAAGATTTTACGTATTGAACTTATTATATTCTTAAATTATGGGTTCATATTTATAATTTGCTGCTATTTTAGTGAACTTTTGTATATAAATATGTACTCCGTATTAAAAGTTATTAGTTCAATTGAAGCCGTTGGTATAACACTACATTTGCCCCGGCAAGCTCTAGAGGTAACGTAAATCTTATGGTAATTTTAAATCATAACTAAAAGCAAAGAGATAAATTTACACGGAGTGACTTCCTCGCGTCTGGTAGAAATAAATAGTATATAACTTATAATGACCACTAGAAATTATTTGCTGTGATACAAAATATTTGGAATTACATATGCGGTTAACTTTGGATCTAGGGTTGGAGATAAAGGATAAATTATTTTTATTTTTTTTTACATTTTCTTAAATATTTAAATTGAATTAATTATAATTTAGCTCACAGGTCGGCTCAGGCCGAGCCCCGACCAAGCCTCAAGGGCTAGTGGGCTGATTTGGATCGGGTTTATAAGTGTAAATTTTAAATGGGCTCGAAAAATCTACCTTAATCTTACCCCACTAGCGGGCTGGATTGAGTTGGTCATACATACCAAATCTATTTTGACGGCTATTAGTATGTAATTGCAATCGCAAGTGAAACATGAAAAATATTATAATGCATATCTTTATTGATTTACTATGAAAAGAATAAGAAAATTCTTTATTAACTTACCATATATTAAGTGATATCTAACATGAGTATATTACAATGCATAATAATGTAGTAAGACCAGAAATAAAATAAATGATATGCCTAACCCCCACCAACAAGGTGGATCTTTTGACTAAAAAAAAAGACTGCCTTAAATTAATTCAAATAGTCGTCCATTCAACTGCTTAAATTAAAAATAATAGGTGAATATATAATATATGCATAATTTATATATTATATGTGTATAATTATGTATATTCAATATATAATCTATGTATATATTTAAAAAAATAAACAATAAATATGACCGGCTATCTGTGTAACTGGTTACCATTTTTAGCCAATGACCTAGCAAAAGGCTATAAAATGGGGGTGATTACTGGATAGGTAGATATATCAGTGAAATAAAAAAGTGAAAAGCAATGACAATTTCTAAAAGTATTCTTTTCATTATTGGTGTTGTGACCACTTTGTTCTCCATAGTTTTGGCTATACCAGGGACTGCATCATTTTACTACAATTTACCATATGTTTGTAAGTTTCTGCTTTTCCTTTCAATTTATTGCTCTCTAAATTTTATTAGATCAAAAAGAAAAAAAACTTATTCAAATGACCTAGCATTTTGTTCAATTGAGCAACAATTCATTGTCTCATTCATTTATTTGCTTAATATTAATACAAAATATATAGTTTCATACATTGTTTTAAAAGGCGTTTTCGGTGGCGAGTCGTGGAGCGAGACACACCAAAAATGTCCCGGGGCGATGGTGGGGGACGAAAGTCTCAAGAGGCGTACACCCAGTAATTTGGAGCGTACGCCGGACGTTTGAGGAGTGCTTTTAGCGAGACGTAAACCCCATAGACTTTTTCAAATTAAAACAATTTTTTTTGGATAAGTACTTCATATGATACCCAAATTCTCAAAATTCAGTTTGGTAATTACTCAATTTTATGTAATTTTACCTGTTATAAATATTTACTGCAATTATATTATTTATAAAATATTAAAAATTAAATACCTATGAGGCTTATATCCCGTACCTCGGGGTTTACGCCTCATCAAAACATATATAAAGTTCACGCCTTTAAAAAACATTAGTTTTATATAACTAATTCGAACTTATTTGATACTGAGACGTAATTATTATTGTTATTACAGCTTCGGTATGTTTCGGAAACACATCCCAAGGTACCCTCGTAGCATCGAGTGATCAACTCGGGGAGGAATTTCAGTGTGGAACATTATTAAAGGTCACATGCACTGGTCCAGTGCCAAAGCCTTGCACTGGCAAAAGTGTTGTGGTAAAAATTGTTAATACTTGCCCTGGATGTGGTGTAACAATGGATCTCTCTAAAGAAGCATTTGCAGTCATTGCTACTCCTGTCACGGTCGATAATATTATTAAGATCGACTACGTCAAGTAAGTAACTCTCTCTCTATATATATATATATATATATATAGTTATATATCGTATTTACCACTGAGTATATTGTTCTATGATTGTTAGGGTGTCATGAGAGGGCATGAAAGATGGCGCGTGGAATTCCAATCTATACTGCTAGCATGTCGAAGTATACTCTTGTTTGAATGGTTGTTAATTACATGTCGTATTGTATCGTATTGTTACTTTAAATACAATGTTTGTTTTGATTGTTATTTTTATTTTATTGTATCGTATCGTTAAATAGATCGTTATGCAATGACGAAAAGTATCACTTTATGAAACGACAGATTTGGTATGCCGGCGTCGTTTCTTTAATTTGCTTCTTTTCTCTCATCTTGCCCTACTTTAATTTATTACTCCCTCCGGTCCAAAACAAGTGATTTTTTGGATGTTTTCACATGAATTAAGAAATTCACCTTTTAACATTAATTAATAATTAAATTGACTATATTAACCTTTACTATCTCACATAAATACTCCAACACTATTTACTCCAAGGGCAATGTAGAAAAAAAAAATTAATTCATTCTTGAAATCTGAAAAAATCACTTATTTTGGACCACAGAAAAAGGCCAAAAAATCACTTATTTTGGACCGGAGGGAGTATAAATAATCATATTTTATTCTTTATCCTACTTTTTTATATAATAATTCTAGCATATCCTTTTTTTTCTTTGTAATGTTGCAAGTTTATTCATCATATTGTTAGTGCGTGACATCACAAAACAACAGCAAACGATACAATCTATTCAAACATTATATTCATTAAACAATACGATATAGTACGATACAATATGAGATGACATTTAACAACAATCCAAACAAAAGTTCATCTGTTCCTTCTCTTTGTACTATGATGGAAAATAATTTGAGTAAGTTTTATCAAGCGCAAGCCATTTACTGTTTAATCATATCATAAGATCTTGATAATCAGATACAAGAGGTAATCTAGAAGTTCATATTAGAACTTATTTTTGGTAAGTAAATTTTTTATTTACTTATTAAACTTTACAGAAAAAAAAAAAAAAAAAGAGTACCAAGCACAACTAACTCAGAAACTCCATCTACAGTTATACTACTAGCCTCTTTACTACAGCAGCTCTACCATTTAATTAAAATGCTTTTAAAGTTTTATTAAACCACTTAATTAAGACAGATATATAATACGAATATTTGTTTACAAGTAAATGCTTCTTGTTTTTCTAAAATGCCAGATATTATGAAACAAATTTAGTTAATAATTGTCTATCGGGACTTTCACCTTGTTGAATAGGGTTCGATTCTCCATCTTATTATTCCCACGGTATAACAAATTAGCTCGCTAATAAAAGTAATGACTTTCATGGCCACAAACAAAGGTCACCACAGAATGATCCCAAGTTTCAGTAGTATAATTGTCCATTTCTCCACTGTACTATGATGAGATAGTAATTATTGAAGTATTTAATCAGGGGCGTCAAACTATGGGTTCGATTGAACTTAGTAACTTTTGCTTAAATAAAATATTTAATATTTAAAAATTATTAAATATGTAAAGATATAAAATTTAGAATCTAATCACTAACACTTAAAATTGTCGTTCTAAAATACAAATGTCATAAGGTTGCTTTTGTATTTATCCTTTATGAATTTTATCTAGAGTGACTTGAATGTCCTTTAGGACAACTATTGCTTTGCCTTAAATGCCTGACAGGTATCCCAAGCCTTCTAAAGTTAGTTTCTAAACAGGGAATAAAAACTCTAGATTTTTGGTTGAAATTTTGTTAAAAGTTGTTAAAAATTGAAAGAAATTAGTTAGAGATCACTTACCAATGATTTGGAGAAGTTTGGGTCTTTGAAAAATCGCCTATGGAGGTTTAGGATTTGAGAGAATTGAAAGATGAGTGAAAATCCCGTCTAAAACTCACTTAATAAGCTGCAGATGTCGCATTTGCAACATCTGGGCTCCCTAGGCATACTTCACATTTGCGATATATATATGTCGCATTTGCGACATCTGGGATCCTAGGCATACTTTGCATCTAGAATATTGTCGCATTTGCGACATCTGGGCACACAAGAAACCAGCAAATTTTTTCCGACACGAAAATGAGCATAATTTTCTCATACGATGTCCAAATTCGATGAAGTTTTTTCCTATGGCTCTGTAATTACGATACAGATCTAATGGTTCAATAAAAATTGAATTTGGAGGTCATTTTCTTAATGTGGTATCATTTACGCTTGAAGAAACGACGATGAAACATAAAAAACAAGCGCAACATAGCCTAAACCTATCCAAAACTCACCCAAGCCCTCGGGGCTCCAAATCAATCATGCATGCAAGTCTAAAAATATCATACGGACTTGATCGTGCGATCAGATCATCAAAATAACATCAAAAATTACGAATTTAACCTCAAAACTCATGATTTTCTCGAGAACACTCAAATTTTCTAACTTTTCAACCGAGCGTCTAAATCACGTCAAATCAATTCTGATTCTCCCCGAATTTTGACAGATAGGACTTAAATATCATAATAAACTTGTACCGGGCTCCGGAACCAAAATACGAGCCCGATACCAACGAGTTCAAATATTAATTCATTTCTTTATTTCCTTTAAAAACCAGCACAACAATTTTCTTCAAAAATTGTTTTCTAAGGAGAGGGACCTCAGAATTCAATTCCGAGCATATGCCCAAGTCCCATATTTTACTATGGACCTCCCGGGATCGTCGGAACACAGATCCGAGTCCGTTTACTCAAAATGTGGACCAAAGTCAACTAAAACCAAATTTTAACTCTAAAATTACTATTTCTCTTATTTTCACATAAAAGCTTTTCTGATTCACGCTCGGACTGTGCACGCAAATCAAGGTAAATAAAATTAGTCTTTTGAAGGCCTATGAGTCTGGAAGGGAGTCTTAATTTTTGAGATGACCCTTTGGGTCATCATAATCTCCCCCTCTTAAACAAACGTTCGTCCTCGAACGGACATAGAAAATTACTTGGTCTGGTAAATAATTTTGGGGACATCTACTGTACGAATTCGTCTCGGACTCCCAAGTAGTTACCTCAACAGGATAACCTTCTTGTCGCTCTCGGACTGAAGGGTAACTCCTTTTATATCTAGAAAATGTAATAAAGAGGTAATGCTATCCATCCATTGGAAAAATATTGGATAATCGTTTAGAAATCATCGATTGAGGCCCATTATACTTATCGTTTTGGAGGTGTGGAAGAAGGTCAAGAAGAGTCCACTTCGAGGGAAAAGTGAATTTTACTTGAGGAATTCAAGAATTGAATTTCCGCCAACCGACTCCATGAGTATTTGTGATACCAAAAAAATGAGGACCTAGAGTCAGCCAGCGTAATTAAAAATATGGTTGAACTTAATTCTAGTCCAGGGAAAAATAAAAGGATATCAAAATTCCGGGAAGTATTGAATCTCGATGGTTTGACAGCCATTGTTCATGCATCAAAGATTTGGAGGCACTATCTCTATGGTGTGTCGTGTAAGTTTTTTCACAGACTATCGCAGTCTTCGGTACTTGTTCGAGACAAAAGGGATCTTAATTTGAGACAGGGGAGATGGTTGGAGTTATTGAAAGATTACGACGTCACATTCCAAGCATTTCTCAACATCGGACCTGTGTGGTGATATGGAAATTAAACTACACGAGTCAAGAATAGATTACAAGGAGGAGAAACAAAAGTCACACCATTTGTAAATTGAAAGGAATAATAGGGCAAATAATATTTCTCACATGAAACCGAGAAGTGCAAAGTGGAGAAATTAAAGTTCGGCTTGATTATCAACCTATCATTCTCACCGTTCATGGTCACAAGCTTGATTCCAAATTAGGTGGCCATTTTCTATTTCTCAAGCGGCGAGACAAATGGTAAAATTAATTTATGTCGTGCCATGTCGTTAAATGTGGCGCTTGGTGGTAGCAATCCATTATTTCTCAAATTAATTTGTCGTTCTTAAGGTTAGAATTGTGTAGTACAGGAAATATTTTATCATTACTTTATTATTATTATTATTATTCTATTTTATTTTATTATTAAGAGATTTTTTTTGAATTGGAGTTCGCATTTGCAAACTCTGGTTCGCATTTGCGATGCAAGGTAGTTCTGGGAGGGGTTCGCATTTGCGAACTATGTATCACAAATGCGACACCTGAGGGCCTAAATGGCCTGGACGGTTTTTTTGTGTGTAGAGAAACTGAAAATTCACCTTTGAGACCTAAGAAACAGACGATTGAGTTCTCTCCAACCTTCAAACTCTCAAATCTGCACTCCTAAGTGCAAACAATCAGGTATAATCGCTAAATCCTTGCATCTTCTTATTTTTCTTCTTCTTCTTCTTCTTCTTCTTCAATTATTTTCTCAAAACCTAGGGCTTGAAGTGTGTTCTTGTTTTTCTGTGCACAAATTCTAGAAAACTCAAATTTCATGTTGTCATTTTCTGGGTGAGGTTGGTTGAGAGTGTTAGTCCAACAATATGTTAGGAATTTGAGAGAAATCTGGGTGCACTTGATTGTTAGAATCAGGAGCAAAACTTTTATGCCTAAATTTCAAAGTTTCTTTGCATTTCGTAGGTGTATGTGATGTTTGTTGCATGATTTAGTGTTTAGAGACTGTTTGGGGTATTTTTTGGGTGGGGGTG
>ML272379.1:0-18665 GCA_005239495.1 Nicotiana undulata | reverse complement strand
AGGGGGGGGGGGGTTTAGAAGTGGTTTCATACAAGAAATTTCCAGATTAGGGACTATTCTAGAGTTGGGGCCGAGGGGTTCACATTTGCGAAGGGGAGTTCGCATTTGCGAACTCTAGCAGTGCTGGCAGGTTTCGAAATTGCGAAGAATTTCTAGCAATTGCGATATGGGAAGACTTCGCATTTGCGATGTAGGATGTCGCAAATGCGACATCTGGGAGGGACAGGTGACTTCGCATTTGCGAAGAAGAATGTCGCAATTGCGACATCAGAGGGCAACTGTTGACTTCGCATTTGCGAAGAATAATGTCGCAAATATGACATCAGAGAGCGAGCACCTGCAGATTTTGAAATTTCTGAAATTTTTTCTAAGTATGGTTTCAACTGTCCAATCACTCCTTTGACATCTAAGATTCATTTTGCAACATATTTCATAGTTATACCCCGTTTTCATTCCAATATTTTGTTTTGTAGGCACTTATATTGAAAATGAGTTCTAACTCCGCTGATTCCTCGCCCGAAAGTCCCATGGAGCTTGAGGAAAATTATGACCAATACCGATTCCTATCATGTGAGTGTCAGGAACGGTATTAAAATGAGCTAATCACAAAGAAGCTGCTCCCGTAAAGTGGAATTGTGATGGATAAAGTCGAGGAACGCTTCCCTGAGTTCTACCGGAGGCTCGTATCTATGGGTTGGATATGCTTCGCCCCTCATCCTTGCAGGGCTAATGAAAAGTGGGTGTGGGAGTTCTATGCAAACCTCCCGGCTATCAATTTGAGGAAACCAAAGATGTGTATTCGAGGAAAGATGGTGCATTTTGGGGCAGAAGCTGTGAACAACATCTACCACCTTCCTGACCATGACATGGATCCATTCCGTGCAATAGATCGTCTCCCAGGGGATTGGTTGGCCTCCCAACTATGACGGGGTGTGGATGTTCCTTAGGCCGTTGATAAGAAAGAAATTACATCTCAAGAGTTTACGACTGAAGATAAGATATAGTTGGCCATCGTGTGCAGTCGTGTCTCTCCGGTGTCCAACTTCTGGAATGTGCCCATACTGAGAGCCCTGATGGTGGCTTGTATCCTTGATGGCACTCCACTTAACGTTGGTGAGATCTTTGTCAATGAGCTGAGGGAGTATCTGCGTCTGAATGGTACGTCACTGCTATTCCCATCTCTTATTACTGAGTTGTGCCAGTTGGCTGGGGTTGAGGAGGATCCAAGGGACAACTGGGTAGAGCCGAGTAAGCCTATCCACCCCTTGAAGATGAGAGGGTGGAGCTGTCAAGAGAAAAAAGAGAAAAGTGGGATTTCCTCCTCAAATCGAGCAGGTTAGTCAGCCTTCTTCTTTCGCAGGTGGCCTATTTGCTGTGATTTCTAAGGAGATACGACAGGTTCGCGAGCTGGTATCTCGACTTCCAGAGGAACCGGGGGAAACATATTAGGGACACTCTGCATATATTTCACAGAAAGACTTCTAGAAATACCTTGAGGATTAGAAGAAATAGAGGGCTCATTTGAAGTAGCTGGAGAAGCGTACACATATTTGGCCACGACACATGGTGGCTTGACTACTTCTCATGCCAAGCTGGCAAGTGCACACGCCCGGATGAAGAAAAGGGATAAGAAACGAGAGACGAAGAGAGATAAGTTCTTCATTCGCATGTGGAAAGGTGTGAAGGGGCTGTTTAAGGTGCTGAAGCCCTAGGAGCCACTGTCGTCGACTGCGCCGGAGGAAGAGGATGATGTTCCAGCTCCCTGGTCCGCGGAGGAGAGAGAGGAGGGTGCAACGGAGTCTGACAATGAGGGGAGTACATGATGCAGTATTCAGGGGAGCATCGTTCACCATTTTTACTTTATTTGTTATATTTCAAGTTGAGATGGCCTCTTAGAATAATTGTGATTGGGATGTAAACTTTTTTTTTTTCTTGTGGATGGATGTTAGGATTTGTCTTTGTTTTCCTATGACGATTTAGTTTGTTTCTGTTTTTAGGTAATTTGGTATGTTGTTCTTCATTTATTATGCGACACTACTTTGTTTTCGTGGGAATTGTTATATTATATGTGCATAGTATGTTTTATCTTGGTGGTGATATCTTTGGTAATCAGTTGATCTTTTTGGAACAATTTGTTTCGATTCTTTCCGGTGATGGATAACTTCGTGACTTTCTTTAGAGAATTAGTCTTGTAGTGTAGATATAATTTTGTTAATTTAGAAAGAATGAGTGGTTTACATTGAGGTTGTGCTTATAGGCTAAATTTGGGGCTTGTATGGTACCAACATGATTTACCTCGGCATATGAATTCTTGATCCTTTTTGAAAAAGAAATGGTTGAAGTAAGGATTATTATCACGCAATAATCTGTATGAATTCTTGCTCTTATATTCACAAAATAGTTTCCCGGACTATATGTGGTCTCTTTTGAGATTCACTGGTTTCAATTGGATCCTGGGTTTGTGTTCCACTTGAATTTTCGTGTGCAATGAGTGGGGTGGTTTATTGGGAAGTTCTCTTGCATCATATGTGGTTTAGGACTAGTGTTACGGGAGGACTTGATGTGCCAGTCCGCGAGAGAAAGCACGTATTCCCGCCATTTGCGAGTGAGTAGAAGAATTCAATCAATGTTAGAGATAACAAGAATTGCACGATATAGTAGAAATAAAAATGGAGTTTGTTCCTAACTTGATAGCCTCTGAGAGATGAGTACAGACGTCTCCGTACCGATCCTTCAGACTCTATTAAGCTTGTTCGTGAATTGTGAGACCTAAGAAACCTAGTGCTCTAATACCAACTTGTCACGACCTGAATTCCCAACCCTCGGGATCGTGATGGCGCATAACACCACATTTTCTAGGCAAAACAAAGTTAGAACTTATTTAATTATCCTATCTTAAGATTTACCTGTACACCACAGAATAATATAAAAATAAACTAAATCTATTACTTCCCAATGCATAACTTCATGAATAAAATAATAGTCGAATAAATAGGCCGAGCCGCGAACTAAATATGTAATCTTACAACTACCCCAGGGTCTGATGTCACAATTCACGAACTACTGAGAATACTACAAATAATGGGCTGAAAGAATTATGTATCTGTTTTGAATGAATTAAAACAGTGTTTATGAAATTAAGAGAAGACTCCAGGAATCTGCGGATGCCAGCAGATCTAGCTAGTGTCTCCAATTAATGATGACCACTAGTAAAATCTCCTAACTCTGACCTGTACCTGAATCTGCACAAAAGAGTGCAGAGTGTAGTATTAGTACAACCAATCTCATGTACTGAGTAAGTGCCGAGCCTAACCTTGACGAAGCAGTGACAAGGCTACGACAGACAAATGTAACATAACCTGTAAAAATATATATATATATATAATAAAGCAAGAAATAAATTCTAAGAAAACAAGAACAATAAACTATATCGATAAATAAAATAACTCAGCTGCCTTTCCATGCCTCAGCTATAACCAAATTCTCACATAAGTTTCCAAAATTTCCAAATTTTAACTTTAAAATAAAAGTTAGTGTGAAATACGAAAAATAGTAGAGTAAACTAGTAAATTTTTAAAACTTTTTTTTTTGGAAATCCAGTTGTGATGACCCAAAGGGCCATTTTAAAAATTTAGACCCAATTCTAGGCTTATTAGCCATAAAAGACTAATTTTAAATACCTCGATTTGCGTGCACAGTCCGGGCGTGAAACCGGAAAGCTTTTATGTTTAAAATGAGAAATAGTAATTTCTAGAGTTAAAATTTGATTATAGTTGACTTTGGTCAACATTTTAAGTAAACGGGCTCGGATCTGTGTTTCGACGATCCAGAGAGGTCCGCAGTAAAATATGGGACTCGGGGGTATGCCCGCAAATGAATTCCGAGGTCACAAGCCTTATAAATCAATTTTTGAAAGAAATTATTTTGCTGAAATATTTATGAAATAAAGAAAAGAATTAATGTTTGAAATCATTGGTATCGGGCCCGTAGTTTGGTTCCCGAGCCCGGTACAGATTTGTTATGATATTTAGGCCTTGCCTGTGAAATTTGATGAAAAACGGAGTTCGTTTGATGTGATTCGTACATCCAGTTGAAAAGTTATGAACTATAAGTGTTCTTGAGGAAAATAATGAGTTTTGAGGTTTAATTCATAGTTTTACATGTTATTTTCATGATTTGATCGCACAAACAAGTCCGTATGATTCTTTTAGACTTGCGTGTATGTTTGGTTTAGAGCCCGAGGGCTCCGGCGAGTTTCAAATAGGTTTGGATTGTGTTGCGCTTGTTCTTTCTTATGCTTCGATGTCGTTTCTTCAAGCATAAATGATATAATAGTGAACAAATGAGCTCCGATTTCTGTTTTGAATGAAGTATTAGAACCGTATCCTAATTATGGACCGATAGCAAAAAAAATCATCGAATTTGAACATCGTATGAAGATTTTATGGGCATTTTACTAAGGTTGCCAGATTTTGCAAGTTAATTACGAAATATCCACTGACGGCGTATTAAAAATCTGCAGTATTTGCAAATATTAAAACCTACATATCTCTTTTATTATAAGTTAAAATTGAATGATTCAAAAGCCTAACTTGACTAGAATTTCACAAGAAATCTATCGGAGACATAAAAATCGAGTTTCAGGATCGTTTGGCACGAGAAACGAGGCAGAATAACTGACAGAAATATATATATAAAACGGACAGACTTCTTCTTCTTCTTCAAATTTTTGAACCCCACAGCCCTAGGAACGAATTCCTTCACCAAATAGCATCCCTAAGTCATAGATAATCAATTCTAAACTTTAATCTTTCAATTACTCATTGTTTTTCATCACTTTTAAATCAAAAACTAAGAATTTTCGTAAAAATTGAGGGTTTGGGTAGAATTAGAGAATTTTGTAAAAATCGAATCTTTACCTCGAATTAAGGTCGGATTTCGAAACTAATTATATATTTGGGTTCGTGGGTGAATTGGTAAACGTAATTTGGTTTGAACCCCGAGTTTAGACCAAGCGGGCCCGGGGTCGGGTTTTCACCCTTTTTGAGAAAACTTAGGAAAAATTATAATTTTCAATAAAGTTAGTTCCTTTAGCCTTAATTAATGATATTGAGTTAATTATGATTAGATTCGAGCAAGTTAGAGCAAGATTCTAAAGGAAAAACTGTAATTGAGCAGTGAGTAACCTGCGAAATTGAGGTAAGTGTTTGGTCTAACTTTGACTTGAGGGAATATGAATCCCCACTTGTTTGCTATGTGAAATGCATGAGCGTGGTGTATAGGTGAGGTGACGAGTATCTATGCACCACCCAATTTGCCTGTTAAGCATGATCCCTTTCCCGTTCCCAACTTAATTGATTCTTGTCTTAATTGTTCTATGTCCATTATTATTTCTATGACTACTTGGCCTTGTTATTTTATTTTTAGATATTGTTGTGGTTATTTTGGAAAGAGTATTGGTTGTTTTAGCTGCATTCCTTCTGGTACAAAACAGTTGAGAGGTTTGACATTGTTTTTACGAATTATATATATATATATATATATACATATATATATTGAGGAAGTGATGAGAAATGCAGTTTAACTGTTTTATGATCGTTGATGTTTACGTGGTTGTTTGGTTTCAATTGATTGTTGCCATTGTTGTGGCAAGTGTATTAAAAGTGTTGGCTGTTATCTTGATTTTATCATGGTACATAAAGACTGAGTTGGGTTGACAACGTTACGATGTTTACATATATTCTGGTTGGTTTATTGTGATATGATATTGGTTGAAGCTTACGAGCTATATTGTTTTCTGTTTGAAATTTGTTGAAATAAAAGTGTTGCGAAAGGCTTGGCTTGAACTGTGAAAGTTTTTGATAAATAAACAAAATTGGTGTGATAAGGGGGCTGTGATAAGGGGGCTGTGATAAGGGAGTTGTGATAAGGGTGGATAATTGACTGTGATATTGTGAATAGGTGGGATCGGGTTGCACGCCGCAATAAGACAATGATAAGGGAGAATATGCATGTTTAACTGTTTATAAAATAAAGGCTGGAACACACATTGTTTTATTGTCATTATTTCATACTCTGCTTTTACTATTATCTTAAAGTGAAACTTATTCTGTTTACAATTTATCGAGACATAAATATTGTGAAAGGCTTTGACTTGAAAGGAGGTGATAAGGGGGTTGTGATAAGGGGGTTGTGATAAGGGTGGATAATTGATTGTGATACGGGTGAATAAATTGATCGTGATACGGGTGAATAAATTGATATGATATGTCTGGTGGGATCGGGTTGCACGCCGCAACAAGGAGCAATAAGGGAGGACAATTATATTTTTAATGATTTTCAAAGAAAAACCAAGATTTGAAAACTACCATTTTATATTACTATTTTTCATATTTTGGCACTACTTTTATTTAAAGTTAAAGTTTGGAAACTTGGAAATCATTTGAGAGGTTGTTATAGCTGAGGCCTGGAAAAGGCGGCTGAGTTATTTCATTGTTGTTGCAGTACTTAATTATTTGTTTAGATTTTCTTCTTGCTTTATATTTATTGTCTTAGTTATATTTTTCTTGTTCGTGTAGAATTGTTTTGTTGCGTTATTGTTTATATTATTGTCACAGGTTATATGTTGTTAATGCCCCGCCGTAGCCTCGTCACTACTTCGTCGAGGTTAGGCTCGACACTTACTCAGTACATGGGGTCGGTTGTACTGATACTACACTCTGCACTCTTTTGTTCAGAGCCAGGTATCGACCAGCAATAGAGATATTTAGAGCGGCTATTCATTTATTCGGAGACACAAGGTATATCTGCCGGCGTTCACAGATCCCGAGAGTCTTCTCCTATTTTTATAAAACTATTTTATTATATTCAGAACAATTACACTATTTCTTTCAGCCCATTATTTGTAGTATTCTTTAGTAGTTCGTGAATTGTGACACCAGACCCTGGGGTAGTTCTAGAGTTACTTATATAATTAGTTCGTGGTTCGGTTTATTTAAGTGTTTATTATTTTATGTTTGGAATTATTCATTGAAAGTCAGTAGCTTAAGTTTATTTTATAATTGTTTATTATGTTTAAATGGATAATCAAAGGTAAATAGCTAATCGAACTCTAACATTGGCTTGCCTAGCAAGTGTGGTGTTAGGCGCCATCACGATCCCTAAGGTTGGAATTTTGGGTCGTGACAAGTTGGTATCAGAGCACTAGGTTACTTAGGTCTCACAATTCACGAACAAACATGGTAGAGTATGAGGAATCGGTACGGAGACGTCTGTACTTATCTCTCAGAGGATATAAAGTTAGGAACACTTTCACTTCTATTCTACTCTATCATGCGAATTTATTCTATCACTAATGATTGAACTCGTCTATTATTATCCTCTCGCAAATCTCGACAACACGCAATGCGTCTACAACTGGACAAGAGATGAAGCCCCAATGACTGTTGCGCCCCCTTTTTCAACTCCTCATTTCGGATTAGTCGGGGTCTTGACATTATTGAAACAACTTGTTTTCTTTTGGGAAAGGGGTATACAAGGATTCAAAGAGTCGCCACCTAACGAATTAAGGTGTGTTAGGGCACCTATTTGGGGTCATTTACAAACAAGATTTAGACAACCAGAGAAAAGGTAAGGGCTTGAAATTACTCCAAGGGGAAGGTGTTAGGAACCCCTCAGAGTCCACAAATTTGGTTCCCGGCCAAACAACTTTGTGAATCTAAGCACATAGCAAGTAGGCAATTAATTGTTTAGACAAGTAAAGAGTTTTGAAAGATTCGCAGTCTAAGCACACATATGTTACAAAAGGTTTAAAAATATTTAATGTCTAAGTAAGGTTTTTGAAAGAGTTATGATCTAAATATGCATATAAAGGATAGGGGGAGTCCTAGGTTGTTTTCCATATGGATCACATCAGTACAATACCCGGTAATCACTCCTCAAAGAGGGGCTACACGTGATATTAGCACACCGGTCATCATATCCATATCTACCCTTCCCACACCTTAGCGATTATTAAAGCGAGTGTTGGTCATCGACCTCTATTGCGTGTTGTTACCCGTCCTTTCCTAATGGCCCTGGAGGAGTTTAGGACCTCTACCTATAAGGCATTTCTAGGTAGACCCTCATGTTCAAAGGAAAAATACTAAGGTGATAAACAAAACACATATGACTTCAGTAAATGGGAACAGAGAAGAGCAGATAAGAGGCTTAAATTTACCTCCACAAGTAATACAAATAGACAGCACGACTCAAACACATGTAAGGGCAGTATTGTTAATTAGAACCCTAATACATGGTGTCTAGGTGAATTCAGAACATGACCAGATATGCAGACTTGCTTTATAACTCAAAAACGGGCCCTAATCAGTTTGCCTACTGATTTTAAGACCTGTTAGGCAGTATACACAAAGAAGCCGATTTCCAGTTTTTAACAATTATATCACCTAAGGCTTGCCTAGGTATGGGACATTGTATAATAATTACCAGAATTGTTAGAGAGACTGTTGTAAATTATTACCTAAACATGTTGTTCTAGGTGTTGCAAAGCACATAATTATTTCCAGTCGTTTTAGAGAAAACTGAGTGAGGTTGTTTTATACCTTTTTATGCATCAGTAGTTAGACTAGGTGTAGTTGAGCGAATAAAACACTATAACATGATATATATAATGCACAGGTAGAGATGCAACATGATGCATATGGAGAATTCCTAAGCAGGATTTCTAAATGCACAACAATTACAGCATTAGGCATGATTTTAGAAGATGCAAGAGTGACAGTTTATTAGTGTTATTTATCCTAGAATAGGATTTCTAAGTGTGCATGGCAACATGAAGCATGATTGCAGAAGATACCAATTATTAGCATTATTTACCCTAACACAGAATTTTTCTAAGTGATATGACAGTAATATCAAGTGATATGCTGAAACAATAGACATGACACCTAGAAGCATGATTTCTAATGCATGATTTGTACATGTTGGTCCTAATCATGAGTTCTATTGCGCAAGTAGGAATATAAGCCTAAGGACATGATTTCTACCCTTTAATATCTATAACATGCGTAGCTACTCTTTTCCCTTTTCACTATCCATCCCCAATAGTTGTTTACAAATAATTATTACAGGCCATTTGCACGAATTACATAAATGAATAGAAAAATAAGAAGTTATACTATAGGGAGCCTACCAATAGGCCCAAAGTCTCCAGAATCCTCAATGCCAGCAAGTTTCACAGCCTTTCATATAATTCGGGTGTGTCAGCGTTCCCCAAGGACCTCAAGGGATCCCGGGCAGTGCGCACACCAAGATTTCCATAACCATAATGAGTAAGTGCAGTGTGAAAAGGCCAGCTCTAATGCATCAGAGTTCAGAGGGATCTCATAGGGATCCCTAAGCAGTCACACATTAGAGGGGCAGAACCTAAGTTTCTAAGAGTATAGTGAGAGTGCTTGACATAGTTTTTGAAAAGGTTAAGTAGGAAAACAACTTTTGAAAATAACTTGTTTGAAATAGGATTTGAAGAACAATGGAAGAGTGTTACTTTAGTCAAAACAGTTTGAAAGGAAAAGGGGAAGACAATCATAGTCTTAGGATTAGAACAATACTCGTAGAACAAGAAATAAGAACCAAACCAGTTTAACAATCACAAGCAGGGACTGAGGGGTAGCGAACAAGTATGAAGCATATAGGGAAAACATACAATAAGCAGAGTCACATACATGTTCAGAGAAAAGGTTCTGGGTACATCATGTGTTTAGGATTACATAGAGACTAAGTAACATATAATGCATATTGTGGTATGCTAGGAAGCAAAGCAGAATCATGTTGAAACATGCAAAGGGGGGTAATAACCATGCTGAGGCTAAATTGGGAGGTATTAAGAACTAAAGCAGCAAAGTATACATACTAATTGCAAGTTGAACAATAAAACCATAAGTAAAAGTATATTAGAAATGTATGTGTGTAAAAGAGAGAGTTGAACAATGTGTGTGTTCGTGTCCCTTTGATAATGAAAAAGTGAAGGTACTTATAGTTTTCAAACAGGCAGAAAAATATGGTAACACATAATAGTTCATCCCAATTATAGAAGTAAATTCCAGGTAGAATCATACTAATGTAAGTACTCCCTTTAATTAAGGAATCAATGTTCAAACAGTAATAAGCAGTAACAAACAAGGAAAGAAATCATTGAAAAGCAGATTTTATCATATAAGTAGTAGTAAAAGTATAGGGCATGCGATTAAGACTAAATTCAGAATATCCTAATTAAGGAAAGTGTATAAGAACTAATTGAAAACAAGTTTATTCATAGAAATAAGGCAAGAGAATAATTCTGGAAATCAACAAGAAAACCTCAAGTGAGATTCGAATCACAGGGAATCATTATCAATCAAGGAGAATATCACACATGTAAGGAAATACTCGAAATCAGTAGAGAATATTGTGTAAAAATCAATAAAATACTATTCAAAATTATTCACAGATTCAAAAATGGTAAAACAATACTGATTTGAACGGAATAACACATATTAGGCAAAGTCAGGAACCCTAATCACACAAATTAGGGATTCTCATAGAATCATTAGGGATTTAGCAGAACAGACAAAATAAGAAGCATCATAAACCCTGATGGCAAGCATAAAGCAAATAACACTAGAAATCACATAGTACACATGAAAGCAAAGTAGTCATGCTAGAACAGGTAAACATTATCGCAAATAAACTCAGACTCATAGACTAACCCCATGAAATTTAGGGATTTCTATCAAAATGAATCAAACAAAAAGGGAAAGGCTCAAATAATGTCTAAAAACAATAAAATCATGAAATAATGCTAAGAAACCAAAAAAAGAACTGTTTAGTAAAGGATTTTAAAACCCTAGTTTTGAAAAGTGAAGAATTGTTTTAGGAAACAGGAAGATATTTAAAGAAAACATGGAAAGACCTCATAATACGTATAGATCTGTTACAGATCTAAAAGAATCGGAAGGTTTAAAGTTAGGGTTTCCAAAGAGAACCCAGAAAGGAGAAGAAAAACTCAAAAATATTACCGGTTTCAATCGGAAAGTGGTAGATCTTACTCGGACGGCCACGGATGGCCGAAAAAATGGCATGAGATCGTAGGAGGTGAGTGAACCTCCTCTGGTTCACTTGAGGGCCTCAAAAGCAGTGACACAATGTTAAGTAGGGATCCATAAGGTTGCAGGTGGTGGAATCGCCATGGATTTCAGCAAGGCGACGACCGGAAAAGGTGTCAGGTTTAGCGGAGGGCGTTGGTGAGACGAGAGAGTTGAGAGAGAGAGTTGAGATACGGCTGGAAGTGAAGGGGGAAATGAGAGAAAGGGTGGGGGAAGTCTTTAGGTTAATTATGGAAGGGGGAATATAGATCGTTGATCAATTTTGATCAACAGCCGAGATTAATTCCGAACTAGGTCGGGTAGTGTATGAACTGGACATGGGTCTGTTGGGTTATTTTAATCGGGGATGTAGTTCATACGCTTTGGATGATGGAAAGCAATATGATCATCCCAAACTCTCCTATGTATGTCTTGACGGTAGTCATCCCTTTGCAGATGCTCGGTGAGCCAAAGCTGAAGTAGCAGGTTGCAACCCTCAAAATGTTTCGCTCCTCGTTGACAGTTCTCCAAAGCTCAGTATATGTCAGCAACAATCATATGTACAATGCTGAAATCCTGTCTGTCGATCCCTTCCATCAAAGTCTTGGTAACCATAGCCAATCTGGTGTGGATTCTTCCCTTCTTTGTTGGGAAGACCGTCAATCCCAAAAATCAGAATATGAAGACGAATACCCGGCGGTGAATGTGTCCTAGAGAGGTGAGGGCGAATTTTTCGTTATATGTGCGGTAAGACTGACTACGGCCAAACCTTTCGTACAAGTAGTCAAAGGGGATGTACGAGTCTTCCAAGCAGATTAAATCTGGATTCTTCTTGAGTCCCATCATCTTGAGAAAACCCCGGCCTGTTCGATTTTCAGGCATCAATAACCCTTGAGACTCCCAAGGCAAACCAGCTAAACCCTCTATCTCCTCTAGCAGCGGTGTCATCTCATTGTTCCCAAATCGAAAAACCGACCGATCACAGTCCCAGAATAAGGTGGTAGCCTCTATCACCATGTTATTAGGTTGAATGTTCAAGAGAGAGGGCAAGTTGCCTAGGTGTTTTCTGACTGTTGTTTTGTCGCTTGAGTGCAAGTCTTCCCACCAATTCAGAAGTTTTGGGTGGATGTTGGTGACCATGCCGAATATGGGGACCTTGTGCCTCATTTATGCAAAATAAACAGGTTAGGCCCTTAACCCCACCAGACTCGACTATTTATCATCAATAATTAGCATGAGCATTTAAGTTCTCCAAACAAATGCACAGAACGTGAAGGCATCCTTTTGGGTTCCAGGGAAACCCAATGGACTTTGGACAAGGCTATCTTAAAGGCCATTGTGCGGACAACACATTAGCCTAGCTAGGTTTGACCATGATGCATGCAACATACAATAGAGTAAGGTTTCTATTGGGGTTTTAGACTGGTACCCTTGAGCGGACAACTCAAGGGGGAAGGCACGGAACTGTCGACTGCACCGCTAATCGACTAGTTTTACCACAAAATACGCCTTTCCGAATTTAGGGGTGATAATATTGGAATAGCGCAACCATTCATTGTAAGCGTTGCTATAGGTTTTGTTTGGCATGAGTGGAATATGAATGCGGAGCATGATATGCAATAATAAGCATTAAAACAGATAGGCATGTATTTTCACGTTGAGAAAAACGGTAAAGAAAGGAAATACAACAGTTATAATGGAAAGGGGTTACAAAGAAAATATGAAGATATGTCAGTTACGTTCATGTGAAATGAAAACTTGTAAAAAGTAAATAGTTAACAACATATAACGGGGAATAGGAAAAGGTGTAAGCATTTAAATGAAAATTAAAGGTCCAAATTCACAAAGCAAATTGCAATGGTATAAGCCTAGGGAAGATCCCCAGCAGAGTCACCATGTTGTCGCCCCCCTTTTTCTATCGCACGGGTTAGGTACGGAGAGATCGGGTTGATGACATTCTGGACAACTCCTTAAAGGAAGAGGTTTAAGGAAGAGTCGCCACCTAATAATTTTTTATGGTGCGTTAGGGCATCTAGAGTTGATAACTCATGAACTAGTTCGCGTTACCAGAGATTGGGTAAGGGCTTAAAATTATCCCAAGGGGAAGGTATTAGGCACCCCTCAAGATCCACAACTGTGGGTCCCAGCCAATAAGTTTTGTGAATTTGGACAGTGAGCAAGTAACAAATACGGTTCACATAAGAGGGGATTTTAAAATATGAAAATCTTTAAAGGTTTTGGAATATCATAAACAAAAGAATTGTGCGAGGTTTAAAGTAATACAGATCACTTCAATGCAATACCTGGTATGTCACACCTCGAGGAGGCGGCTACACGTGGTATTAGCGCACCGGTCATCATATCCGTATTCTACCCTTCCCACCCCGTAAGGTTATTTAAAGCGCATGTGTTGGTCACGAAAGCTTATTGCGTGCCATTAACCGTCCCATCCTATAAGCCCTGGAGGGTGTTTAGGACTACTAATCCTACAAGGCGGGAACTAGGCAAAACCCTTAGGTTTAAAGGTCAAAATACTAAGCGACATACAAAAACAAGTAGGACTGCACATATGAGGGAACATATAAAGGCAAAGAAATAGGCTCATAGATCCCTCCACAAATAGACACATAGGTAGCACGTCTCATACACAATTAAGGTCTCAAAGTTTAAACAGGAGTTTGAGTTGGAAAGCAGTGGGGTTTCAAGCGTTTGATTTTCTTTTTGGAAAACTTAGTAATAAACAGGAAGTTCAGTTAAAAATAGAGCAGTTTAGTAATAAGGACAGTATCAAAAAGTGTGTGACATTTTAGAAACTTCAGTAAAAGAGATGAATAACTTTTAGGGAATCAGTAATCAGAAGCAAAGCAAGATTTTAAATAAACAAGGTACTTTGAACAGGCGTGACTTACTTTAAAACCCAATAATTCAAAATAGAACAAGAAGCAAGAGTTTAAAGGAGTTTTAGTGAAAAGAAGAGGGAATGCACAATTTCAAAAATCAGTAATTAGGAACAGAGCAGGGGTTTTTAGAAAGAAATGAACTTCAGAAAACAAGAGTGAAAGCAGCAAGGTTTTAAGGATTTCAAAAGAGACTAATTAGCCTTAAGACCGGCCAAGTATTGAACGACTTATTTTGGTTTTAGTGCGTATTAGGCCTAAGGTTTTCCTAGGCGTCGTACACATTGCCTACTTTAGAAGGTGAACATGCATAGTTAACTATGATTTTAAGGGATATACGTTGGCAAAATATTGCAGGTAGTTTAACCATCTTTTATTAAATTAAGCATGCGAATTAGGCGTTTTACGATTGCAACTCAGAGAAATATAAGATCCTAAACAATAGGATATCTAATGCACATAGAGATTCCTAAAACATGGTTTCTAGGATGCAAATGCAGCGGTGACCTTATGCAGTTAATTTTGCTTGTTATTAACTGATCAGAATTAGGAGATGAGTGTGATTACATGCTGATAGTGAATGACCTAAAACAGGACTCCTAACATGTGAAATGTGTGTCCTATACAAGTCAGCCTTACATCAACCTGGGTGCGGCAAATCTCCCAAAGGCCTTGGTGAGGGCCCTGGCCAATACCAGCACCCACCAAATGCCCATGGTTAAACAAGTGCAGTGTAGAGTACCCTACCTCAGCGTCTCAAGGTTCAGAGGGAACTCATGGTCCCTAAGTGATGCACACACTGAGGAGGGTGGAACCTAAAGGTCTAGGAATTGTGTGAAGTGCTAAAAGAGGTTAAGAAAGGGAATTTTGAAATCACTTATAGACTAGCAGAAGAAATAGTTTTGAAATAGCAAGTAACATCAACTAATCATAACTCAGTAGAGTTCTAAGCAAACAAACACAAACAGGGAAAAAGGGATTCAGGGGACAAATAATAGGGCAATATATAATCAGTTTAAAGTTACAGGTTCACCACATAGATTGGAGGGTAACATGAGACTGGTTTTGAACAAAAGAAGTAACAACAACTAGTCATAACTCAGTGGAGTCCAGAAAGGAGTCACAACAGGAAAAGGGGTTTAGGGGCCAAATAATGGTGGTAGCATAGCCAATTGCGATTACAGTAACATATTCATCACATAAAAATACCAAGCATCATACAGTTGCTGCAGAAAACACATAAGGGATGCTAGATAGAACAGGTAGTTACATGCGTAGGGCATAAGGAACTACAGGGAAACAGAACAGGAGTTAAGTTAATTTAGAAGAAGAAGTGAGATCATAAAAGGATTTAGGCATGCTAGTTGCAGGGTAAGCAATAGAACCACAAATAGAAGCACAAAAGAAACAGTAAGAAACTTAAACAATATTGAAGCATGTTGTTTGGAGTACAATATTATTAACTAGGACATACCAGTGATGCAAGTAAAGAGAAGCAGCAAAGAGTAGAAAATAGCACAGTATTAGCCTTGGCTTAGCAGCCGGCTAATAGTAGGCAGCAAAGAGTAACAATAGAGACAATAGAGAGAGCCAAGAGAAGCAGAACACAAGAGAATAGTATAGAGAGAGTTGAGCAATGTTTGACTGATTAGTTTAATGAAAGAGTAAGAGTATTTATAGCTTTGAAAACATGCAGAAAATATGGTAACAAGTAAAAGTTTAGCATAAATATGGGAATAATACCAAATCAGAATCAATTAGGACTCGGACTCCCTTTAATTAGGGAGTCACAGCTCAAACGAACACAATCAGTACTAAATAAGGAAAGGAATCACTGCGAAAGTGATTCTTTACCATGACAGGGGTAGTAAAGTATAAATCATGCAATTAAGTCTAAGTACATAAATACACAATTAAGAAAAGTCTATATTGAATGATTGACAACATATTTGTGCACATAAAAATAGGGCAGAGTACCATTTTAATCTTGAAAATTGGTTCAAAGAGATACGCATGAGATTGAAAATTATAGAGAATCGGTAATAAATAAGGGAAGTATCACATAAGTAAGGAAGCAATTCAAAATCATCAAGGAGCTCTACACAAAATCATAGACTTAGGGCATTTATCACAGGTTTAACGGGCAATTACACAAAATCAGTATAACTAATCATGTGAACAATCAATAACGGGCAGTCAGACTTGATAAATAACATGTATTGAGCAAAATTAGTCAAAACCCTAAGAATAATTTAGAGCAAGAAACACAAAGCACATAGACCACACATGAAACCTAGAATGCTGATGAGAGACAGGCAGACATATCGAGCAAGTAAACATATATGTCGAAAAGCATGTCAGAAGCTAGGTTTCGACTAAAGACTTTAGGGTTTCAGGAAAGAATCAAACAAAGTGAAACCTCGAATAAACAGGCAAACATAAGAAAAATCGTGAAATAAAACTGAGAAATCAGAAGTTAAATCGCTTAAAAGGGGTTCTAAGAACCCTAGTTCTTAAAAAGAAAAACCGTTCGAAGAATACTAGTTTTTAAGAAAAAAATAGGTGAAAATCATCGAGATAAACATAGATCTGTTGCAGATCTTGGAAGAAGTTGAAATGTCAAGAACTAGGGTTTCAGAGATAGAACCCATAGATAATCGGAAACACATGTTGTAATACTCAGAGATGGTGGTAGCTGGAACACCACCGAGTTGAACCTCGCCGGAGAAGGCCGGAAACGTCCAGGCAGGAGCCTCCATGGCCGTTCGGGCATGGTTGAAGCCTTAAAGGGTCTCAGAAACGTAGTGACCGGAGAACCGTAGCTTCGTGGTGGCCTGTGGTTGAAGGAGTGAGACTGGAGGTGGCCGGAGATGAAGGTGAAGCCATCGGAGAAGACGAACCATAAGGAAGGTTCTATAGAGAACTGGGGGGGGGGGGATAGAGAGAGGTTAGAGAGACGAAATGAGGGGGTGTGAATGAGAGGGATCAGGGGTTTTGGTTAGGTTTAATTATGGCAAGTAATTATCTGGGTCGTTGATCTCATTTGATCAACGGCTCAGATTGAATGGGGATTGGGCCGGGCAGAGATATGGTTTGGGCTGGGTAGTCTTAGGGGGGCTGATGGGTTGGGATTTGGGTTTTAAAATGTGGCTAAATTTTAAATGAAAGGGGGCTAGGTGTTAAATACCAAATAATCAGATAATTAAAATAACTAATAGTTGTATAAAAAATGAAATTAAGTTCAAACAAGTATAATTACAATAATTTGACAATATTAAAACTGTAAGGAACGTAAATTCGAATTTTAAAGGTACAAAAAGTCTAATTAGGCCATAATTGTAAAATAATTGTAATTACAATTAAATAAGACTCAATTAGCCAATTTATGAAATAACTGAATTTTAATAAATAAAAGGTGATTATAAATGACATACTGAGTTGGAAAATATTTTGAGATTTATTTGGGGCACAATTTATGAGTTATTTAAATATAAAATATTAAATAAATAGCGAAATAATTTAGATAAAAATATGGAAAAATTAGGAAAAATATTCATTATTGCAAAGAGTGATTTTGAAAGCTTATATACATGTTTGAAAACATTTTGAGGAAAAATTGGGTATCAACAACAATCCCTAAGGTTGGAAATTTGGGTCATGACATTAGTAAAACATAGGTGTCCTCCCTTGTCACTCCTTGTTGCGGCGTGCAACCCGCTCCCACCAGACATATCATCTCATTTTATTTATGAAAACTTTCACAATTCAGGCCAAGCCTTTCACAATATTTTTGTCTCAACAATTGTAAACAGAAAGCGGTACAACTCATAATCTTCATCAAATATCATTTCATAATGAAACCAACCGGAACATATGTAAATATCGTAACACTGTCATTCATCTCAATATTTATGTACATAACAAAACCAAGGGAACGACCAACACTTCTAACATACTTGAAACAATACTTAACGATAAGTTAACGAATCCAAATAGGCATGCAAACATCAATGATCATAAAAGTATTAAGTCAGGAAGCAAATAATTGGAAATAGGGAAAGGGATCATGTTAAGCAGATAATTTGGTAGTGCATAGGTACTCGTCACCTCACCTATACACCGCACACATGAAAATTCACATAGAAATCAAGTTGGGGATTCCTATTCCCTCAAGTCAAGGTTAAACCAAACACTTACCTCGATGTCTCAAGCAAATCACTGCTCTAACATAACTTTTCCTTTAGGATTTGTCTTTAAGCCGCTCGAATCTAATAACAATTGGTTTATTATCATCAATTATTTCTTAAAGGAATTAAATTTATTGAAAAATTATGGATTTCCTATGTTTTCTTATCAAGTTACAAAAATCGACCCCGGGCCCGCTTGGTCTAAACTCGTGGTACGGACCAAAACACGTTTACCCATTCTCCCCCGAGCCCGGATATACAATTGATTTTGGATCCGACATCAATTCGAGGTCTAAATTCCCAAATTTCGAACTTCCTATTTTCTACCCAAAAATCCCAATTTTTACCATGAAAACTCTAGATTTTTTGTTGAAATCTTGTTAAAAGTTGTTAAGTATTGAAAGGAATTAGTTAGAGATCACTTACCAATGATTTGGAGAAGTTTGGGTCCTTGGAAAATC
>ML272374.1:6234-23004 GCA_005239495.1 Nicotiana undulata | reverse complement strand
TAATTGGAAAAACTCCCTCACTACCCTTCATCAATACGGGGTAGTGAAAAAGGAGGTGTGACAACTACTAGCTATTCAACAAGCCTCCGCGATTAGAAATCATGTTCATTGGGTAACCTGTTTATCCCGCCTTCAATTTTGCCACTCACATTGGAGTATCACACATTGGTAGCTCTGATTTATATAAGAATGAGTGTGAGTAAACGTTGAGTGAATCTTAAGGTACCCGAAAGATACCTGTATTCGCTTACTCCACAAGGTGTAGGTTGTTATGCCGAGTTTAACATCAATGGCGATGAAACCCTGCTAGTATTTTTAAAGACTCCGGGTGAACATGGGGATGTTCTTGTGATAAGCATGCTGGAAATGTATGTAAAGTCCGAAGACGTTAACATAAGTGATGTTCCGCAAACTACGGCTAACACTAAACCATGAGGTGTTCTCGAAGTTGTTTTATCTTAACAGGTTCCGTAAGAGTTAGGATTGATCTAAACTTATCTCCACAGGTTAACGAGGAGCGAGAACACAACTTCTCGACAATGCAGCAGCATGGAGGGTCGCCAAGTTTACAGAATTCACAGGCTGAGTGGTAAATTCCAACTTACCTTATAGTAGTATACCTATTTGTTTTATGTGTATAATAATAATTACTCGTATTTATTTCATAGGGGTTACCAACCATATATGAATTTTACTAGTTATGAACCAACCAATAGTGGAAATGTACCTACTTTTGGAGGGATGGATCATGTTGGTCCATCCTCCAGTTATCTACAAATTTTGATTGGTATCTTTAAGTGTTAAAGTTAATATATTCTGTTTAGATGTGAAAATATTACTTATTCAATTGGTCCTGCAGGAAAAATGAGCAACATGACGGTTTTGTCATAGCTCAATTGAGTGATGACGATATTATGAATCAGGATATGGCATATGCGTAGAGTGAGGAAGATGACAGTGACTACGATAACAACATTGATGAGTCAGACGATGAAGCACCCTTCTCAAAATGAGAGTGACAATGAGGAACCATCCTTCACATATGAGAGTGACAGTGAGCAACTAGATTTAACGATGAAACATGGTGCCACCACTCAACATATGCAGACTCCACCTACCGTTAGACCAATGGTGTACGAGTCGCATCTGTCATTTCATTCAAGAGAGATTCCCTACCTTGATCACTTGTCAGGTATACCGGATGTGGATGTCGTCAAAAAAGATCTTGATGAAATTCGTACAACAATAAGGGATGAGAGTAAACGAATTGAAACTTGACTGTAAACCGTTACTTACTTAGTACTCAAATATGGATTTGAAAGTTGCTTTTCTAATTTACATTGATATTTGAATACTTCCTAAGTTATATTTAAATAAAGTCTTTTGGTTATAAAATCGAATGAAAATAGGACTTATATATCCAAAGAAGGAAAAATTAATAATACAAAGTTTAGTTAATTTAAAATTCTAATTATTAGGAGAATAAATTAAATTATAGCTTAGTTTAATGTGAACGGATCTGGACAGATACAAAAAAAAACAGAGAAGAAAATGGGACCTCCCTTGGAGTTCTTCTTCTTCATCATCCCTAACCTCTATTCCCCAATTCAAAGATACCCAAATCAGCTTCAACCACCCCTCACCAACCACAAAAATGACCTAACTCTGTCTTCACTCTTTCGTCTTACCCCGAGATTTTCTGCCGCTGCAATAAGGATCATCGTCACTGTCACCGGCTCCGGCCGTGAAGTATGAATACCCATTTTAGGTCATTTTCGTAATCCAATTTTTGGTACGTTGTTTTCGTCCTTTTCTTTTGCAGTATAGGTGATTACTTAATGATAATTTAAAGGCTGTATTGAATTTTATTGTTATTCAGATGATAATTTTAGCTTTTGGATTGGTCTCCTTTCTCTTTTTGTTTTTGTCCAATGGGTTTCATTTGTCTGCTAAGTTTGTGAACTGTAACATAGATTGGTACTTTTTTTGGCGAAATGACTTTCTGGCCACTTAAACTTGCACCAGTTTTTAAAGTCGATAAATAAACTTACAGTTTTTCCATTTGAACATGTGACGAAATGAGTACTAATAAACCACTTTGACCATTGACTATGCTTATGTGGCAATGACTTAAATGATGTGGACAAAATGCGTGTCAATCATGCAGAAAATGCGTGTGATGCATTAATCTGACTAAAAAAAATACTATAATCAATAGGGGGAAAAATAAAAAATGAAAAAGAAAAGGAAAAAAAGACCCCTAGCTTGTCAGTACTTATTTCCGATCTCTTTGTTTTCTTCAACTTAAGCAAGGAGAGAGAGTATCACAGAGTTTAATTCCGGGCAAATTCGATTTGAAGACTGTGTAGTTTTACTTCTATCTTATGATTTTAGAGTATTTAGAAAAGATGGGGTTATATGACCAGTTGCCGGCAAAGTGGAGGTGGCAGCCATTAAAGTTTTTTGGTGGTCATAACTCAGAAGCACTACCACTCTAAACCAACGGTGGTCTGAATAAAACCCTATCATCGAATTCATCTTAGCCAAAATAATAGCAAAAAATGGTAAATATTTGTAATGGTATTGGGCGGCCTCCAGTGTTTCAAGACCATGAATTCCTATTTGAATTTTTCTGAAATTTCAAAACTCAATTTTATTCCTGGTCTAATCATGACCATAGTGGTATTGTGAGTTTGATTTAGAATAAGAGAAAGAAAGAACATTGAAGAAAAAGAGAAAGGAGAAGAAAGAATAAGAATATGGAAAGGAAGCGTGGTGGGTGAACGGAGAAGAAGGAAGATAGGTGGGTAGAGAAGTGTCGGGTCTTTTTCCTCTTTTTCTTTTATCTGTTTTTAATTTGTAACTTACTTTTTGCTGATTTAATATTTAATAATGTAACGACCCGGCCTGTCGTTACGTAAAACTTGCATTAAAATTCTTGTTATTGACTTGTTATGGATTGGATATACTGTTATTGATGTGTGAGAGTTGGTAGGCTTGGAATCGGAATGGTTGCAGTGATGATTTAGTCACTTAGTCCTTAAGAATGGCCTTAAGATGAGAAAAGTCAACTGAGAATTGACTTATTGGTAAACGACCTCAGAATACGGATTTTATGGCTCGGATAGCTTCGTTAGGTGATTTGGGACTTAGAAGTGTGTTCAGAATAATTTTATTATGTCCGGTGTAGAATTAGGCTTGAATTGATGAAAGTTAGTTTTTGGTGATTTTTGGTCGGCAGTGGAAAATAGTCTATCTGGGTCGGAATAGAATTCCGACAGTTGTAACAGGTTCGTAATGTCATTTTGGATGTGTCTGCAAAATTTCAGGTCAATCGGAGTTGTTTGGGATAGTTTCGGCATCTTTGCTCACTGCATCAGTGGAGAAATTTTGTTAGTTTACATATGAAATAAGATAAAAAACTCAAAAACATAAAAGTGAACAGAAATACAAGTAAACTCCAAGATGGTTTTCACTTTTCAAGAAAAACATATTCTCCTTTGATAAATATTTTTCCAAGAAAACATATTCAATGGCAACTGCTGGATGATTTTCAAAAGAACATGATCAAAGAAAGCATATCAAACCCTCTGCTAATTAATACTCCTAGCTTTTATTAGAAGTTCTCTCTTAAAACCAATATTATATCATAGTTAAGAAGAACAAACAAATTTAAATGAGTAAATTAGAACTTGTTCTAGAATACGTGGGGAAATGTCACAGTTTTCAAATATTTGATACAGAATAAAATGCTTAATCTTTATGAATAAAAAGGATGATAAAATTGGTAGAGATTGAAAAAAGTAACAGTCCAAAGGTTTAGGATCAAATTTGTTAATTAGGACCATAGTTTATCCACCCATAGATCTACATGGGGATCAGTCAACACTTTTGTTTAAAGTATTGAACTAATTCGTGCTGTAAAAACCATAAACACAACGAAATCTAAATTTGTTAAAGTGGCTGACTAAAACAGAAGAAGGTGGAAATGATCAATGAATCCATACCTTCACTAACTGTAATACATGAATATTGGCAGGCGGCTATGCGAAATTATAGCCCACCTCTGTCTCGGGAGATTTACAAATGCTGCTGTTTATAGGGATTAAAAATAAACAGATGACTTGGGACATCATAAAATATTCCAAGTGGCGACTCTGAAATAAATAAATAATCCCAATTCGAATAATGTCACTTAAATTGAAAAAAAACTCCCTATCCCCCTTCGAAAAAAAGGAGGTGTGACAATTATTAATTACTTAGATTTGTGGATTATATCATAGAGTCCAATAGTCATGATGGTGTTGATGGTAATGGTGGAGGAGGGGGAGAACTGCTAGTGGTGGAAGAAGAAGTGGGAGAGGGATGGTAAAATGGATTGGGCCGGTGAGGTGGCATGCCACGTGGTATCCACCTCGTCAAGATGTCAGTGCCACATGGCATTGGGTGTACATCTTGGATAGCTCTAATGGATGAGGGGTAATATTTGAGCCGCTAGTATAACATCGGGGATATTTTGAACAGATAGTACAATGAAGGGTTAATTTAATCCATTTCGCAAAGTAGATGGGTAAACTTGACCCTTTTCCTTTTGGGGAAAGATATGAGCCCAATAAAAAATATATATATATTCGGAAATGGGTGGCTAGAGTGGGGCAAGTATTTTACCGGGTTCCGTTTGACGGTATTTGTTAGCTTGGACTAAAAGTATACCTATTTCGCAAAGTTAGAGGGTTAATAGTGCTTCAAGTTAAAGAGTAAGGACTATTTTTTCATTTAAAGCCTAAAATTGAGGAATTCTCTATAAACAGCAGCATTTGTAAATCTCCCGAGACAGAGGTGGGCTATAATTTCGCATAGCCGCCTGCCAATATTCATGTATTACAGTTAGTGAAGGTATGGATTCATTGTTCATTTCCATCTTCTTCTGTTTTAGTCAGCCACTTTAACAAATTTAGATTTCGTTGTGTTTATGGTTTTTACAGCACGAATTAGTTCAATACTTTAAACAAAAGTGTTGACTGATCCCCATGTAGATCTATGGGTGGATAAACTATGGTCCTAATTAACAAATTTGATCCTAAACCTTTGGACTGTTACTTTTTTCAATCTCTACCAATTTTATCATCCTTTTTATTCATAAAGATTAAGCATTTTATTCTGTATCAAATATTTGAAAACTGTGACATTTCCCCACGTATTCTAGAACAAGTTCTAATTTACTCATTTAAATTTGTTTGTTCTTCTTAACTATGATATAATATTGGTTTTAAGAGAGAACTTCTAATAAAAGCTAGGAGTATTAATTTAGCAGAGGGTTTGATATGCTTTCTTTGATCATGTTCTTTTGAAAATCATCCAACAGTTGCCATTGAATATGTTTTCTTGGAAAAATATTTATCAAAGGAGAATATGTTTTTCTTGAAAAGTGAAAACCATCTTGGAGTTTACTTGTATTTCTGTTCACTTTTATGTTTTTGAGTTTTTTATCTTATTTCATATGTAAACTAACAAAATTTCTCCACTGATGCAGTGAGCTTGCATGTATGATTTCATTGATTAAGTGGTACAATATCACTTCTCTAAGAATATTAACTAATTAGATGATTGAACTCTTTCTTTATGTTTGAGTGCTTTCAACCAATTTGGATTACATGTCCATTCTTTTAATCTTGAAAATGTTTTTACCTTTTCTGGTGGGACATGTGATGTTTACAATGCTTGAAAATTGTAGTACGCAGTAGAAATTATGTACTTAATGTTCTTGGCGATGAACCTGCAACTTTTGTCAAATTCTAATTTGAAATCAAAAAGCTAGGTGGTCAATGGAATCGTGAGCAGCAGAGGAAGTAACTGAGTTCAGCATCAGAGTTGTTCTTCATTTCTTGATTTGTTCTCGAAGTAAGAATGAGGATAGTCGGATTGACCGGAGGAATTGCTTCAGGGAAGAGCACTGTCTCCAATCTTTTCAAAGCTCATGGTATTCCTGTTGTCGATGCTGATATTGTAGCTCGTGTAACTACTTTTTCCTCTTGATTTATCTGTTCTTTTACTAGGTTTATTTAGTACATCAAATATAAAGAGTCTCAAAATATTATGTTTAATTAACTGTTGAATTTGGGCTCTACCTTCACAAGTAGGGGTAAGGTCTGCGTACACATCACCCTCCCTAGACTCAACTTGTAGGATTACACTGGGTTTGTTATTGTTATTGTTGTTAACTGATGAATTTCGGCATACCACTAAATTTTGTGTAAATTTTTGGATAAAGTTCTTTACTGACAAACTATTAAATTATGTAGAATGTTTTGAAGAAAGGAACTGGTGGTTGGAAAAAAGTTGTGTCTGCATTTGGCGAGGACATCTTACTGGACAATGGAGAAGTTGATCGCGCAAAGTTAGGTCAAATAGTATTCTCTGATCCAGGAAAGCGTCAGCTTCTTAATAGGTAATTTTGTTATGAAAATGATCCACGCATGATTAGTTCTGTATTCAGTATTTCAATTGGATACCAGAGTCAATCCAAAAGAAGTGGAAAGTAGTACTTCCTCCTATTTTTCTTATTTTCGTCAGAGTAACATTAATAAAAAAGGATTCAGGGCCATTCCTTTAAAACAATCAAAACATATAAAGAAAGACTATGCATCTGAAAAGCTTCTTCCTATAGCTGATTCTGGTTTGCTATGTTGTGATGAATTTGGAGTTTCCTTGAGAACTTAGTTTCTCTTTCCACACTAACGAGACATTTTTTTCTGTACCTGGATCTTGAGATTCCTCATCAACCAATTTTGGGAGTGACATTAAGGATGAACTTGGAGAAATAGAAACTACAAGTAAACACTAGATTATCAAACTTTTCTTTCAGAATATTAAACTAAATGCTAACAGCTGTTATCAATGACATTTATTTGACTTTGGTCAGTAAAAAGTAATCCTCTTTTTTGGATTGGCGAATTAGTATTTAGTAGCTCTTTGAAAAATGAAGGCCAATAAATCCCTCGTGGTTGAAGCTATTTCCATTCATAAAGGCATGTGAAGATAATTGCAAGATTGCTGCTTTCTTGTTAGACGAGATTCAGTTTAAGTTGTGCTAAAAGAACTACATTTTCTGTAAGAAAGGATAGTTTATCTGCACTCAATCTTGAGGAGAATGCACTCTGCAGAAATGCCAATTAGACCAAATATGACCTCCAAAGCCCATGAACTACCAAAAAAAAACCTCTTCTCACCATGGTCATGGAGTTTGGATGCACATCAGCTCTATGGAACAAGTTTCACCCTCTTGCTAGCTTTCAACTTGGGGATGGAGTAAGATAAGCTTCTGGAAATACATAAGGCTAGGTTATTCTACCAAAAGCAATTCGCTCGACTCTTTAACATATCCTCCAGTCCCAAGGCAGTTATTGCAGACATTTAATCTTACTAGGGCTGGAAATAACTGTTAGGTGTGGACTTGGAGGGTGCTCCCTCTTCTAGAGCTCCTCAAAAGTTGTACCACCTTTCAACCAGACAGGCAGACACCCTGCTTTGGAAGGGAAAATTCCACTTGTCTCTTCTCTGTAAAGTCTAGCTGCAGCACTTGATGTAAAATATAAGTTACGAAACGTGGATTTTTTAATTAAAAAAATTCTCATGTGGCATATATGCAATGGCAGCAACAACAACAACAACAAACCCAGTATGTTCCCACCAGGTGGGGTCTGGGGAGGGTAGTCTGTACGCAGACCTTACCCCTACCTAAAAGGTAGAGAGGCTGTTTCCAATAGACCCTCGGCTCAGGAAGGGTAATAAGAAGAAGTGGATTGCAAGAAAGGAAGAAAGAGGGAAGAGAAAAGAAAAAGGGAGAGATAAAGGATAAGTAGTACCAAATACTAGCAACAAAGGATACAATACCTGAGGCGAACAAAACCACATAACGTAATAAAAATCTAAGAATATGAAGGGACCCAAACCCCCTTCATCCTTCTAATTGTGGCCTTGGAAGAAAATCTGGAGAAATAAAGCTCCCTATAAAGTAGAATGCTTTATATGGCTGGTAGCAAAACCTTCTCATTGTGCCGTTTTCAGAATTTTACAGTGTCAGCACCAATTTCGCCTTTGTTGAGTACACTATAGCTTGTGAGGTCAATCCAATGGCAATGTAGCAATAGTTTTCAATTCTGCTGAAGTTGACGCTCAAAAAGATCTTGGCTTTTTGAGATACAAGATAAGGAGGAGCAAAATGTACTTCAATGACAAAATAACTAATTTATTTCGTTTTTTTTGTCTAAATAATATTTTTGCCTAATTTTTCAGATTGCCCAAGAGTTGAATTGGCGCAATATCGCATAAAAGATTTTTGTTCCAATGTAAGGTTTTGAAACTTGGAATTATGTTTGCACAGGTTGCTAGCACCATTTATCTCACGTGGTATTTTAATGGAAGTTTTGAAGCTATGGATGAAGGGTTGCTCCATTATTGTTCTTGATGTTCCTCTTTTGCTTGAGGCCAAGATGGATAAGTGGACTAAACCCATTGTTGTCGTTTGGGTTGATCCTGGGACGCAGCTGCAGCGGCTCATGACGAGAGATGGATCGACGGAGGAGGAAGCCAAGAGCAGGATAAATGCACAGATGTCACTGGATCTTAAGAGATCAAAGGCAGATATTGTGATTGATAACACTGGCACACTTGAGGCTTTGCATGAAGAATTCCAGCAAGTGTTAATTCAGATTACAAAGCCCTTGACCTGGACCGAGTTGATGCTCTCAAGAAAGGGAGTTTTTTTGGCGTTGTTCTCCATTTTCGTCGGTGTTGCTATTTGCCAGAAAAGTTAACGAAGGTAATATGTCACATAATTTGATCCAACACTATGCATGCTTCTCTGGATGGCACAAGTGTTGCTCCTTAATCGACTACTACTGTGTATGTACTGTTTTTTTTTTTTTTTTTAAATGTATGTACTTCCAAAATGAGCGTTTGTGCTTTTATTAGATACTCGTTGATGTTAAAGTGAAGTACGATAATTTGATTATACATTTGGACTGATTCATTAAAAGCAGGGATTATGATACATTTTGGAATTTCTTTGGAGCATCTGGATCTGATGCTTATTGAAATAAACTCCCAGATACGGTCGGCACATGTTCATGTTCTTCAAACAAGATGTTGCATTCCGAGAAGTCAAATTTACTGAATCTGGCAACGTGACAGTAGCTTGATCAAATTTTCTTTTTTCTGTTGAAAATCAGTTCTCCTTCCATCACTACGCCCAATAAAAATCATTTTCCTAATAGGATATAGTCATGTGCTGTACAAAATAAAGAAGACCCCAGTTGATGCTTAATTTTAGCTAGAGGCATGTAATGTCTCCCAGGTTTTGCTTGCTTACTAATGTTATTCTGGTTAATTTGTTAAAGCCTGATGTGTTTTTCAGTAAAAACATGTTGGAGAACTAAAGATACCCCTAACTGCTCAATCGTGGAATTTTCCTGAATGCCCTAAAGCTAATCTTTTAGAGTCCAACAGAGGTTTATTGGCTTGTATTAATGATGACTTCTATTGAGCTAAAAAGGTTGGGAAGAAAAATGCTGCTGGGCTGGGGTTAAGGAAATCTGGCTTGCATTTTTGCTGGCTGCTATACTTGTTTGTAGTATTTCGTATTTCAAAATTCCTGATTCTTTGTGTCAGGAGATGTGTAGTTTGCAAAAATTTCAAGGCGTAGTGTCCATAATTGGAAGTGTAGGTTTTTCCTGATTCCTTCATTATGCGAAGCTACACCTAAGTGGAATAGCTCTTGGATTTGAACAAGTATAATAAGAAACTTGTCAGCTAGAGGTTGGGCGACTGAATTATGGTAGTAGTAGTAGTAGTAATGTCTCATCAAGAAAATGAAACCATGGTAATCCTCTGCGTCTCCACTCTCCTATGATGTTAAAAGAGTTGAATGATATATGGAGACGTAATAGCACCGATCCTGCTATATGTGTAGTTTTAAATATCCTGCAGCAGTTAGATAGCATGATATGATCTACTTCATTGGTATTCTAGACAAGCTCAGGCCTTTGCACATCAGTTTATTAATTGAACTAGGTAGCTTAGACAAATGGTACTAAGTATCTTTTATTTTTCCAATTTGGATGAATCAGGAAAAGAGAATTCTGACTCCATCAGACAAGTCCACCATATCATTTGTCAAGGCTAGTTGCAAATGTCTCTGCCTTGACAAGGTTTACCGCATATGCAGTTTATCTCTGCCTGACTGGGAATTAGTACACATTTTATATTTATTTATTTATTTTTACTCAATTATAGTCGCTGCATTATGATAGGACTATATAAATAACGCTGAGGGAGAAATTTATTTTCAGAGTGGAAGCAGCTGTGACAAGTGTTTTTGAGTAGACAATTTTAAAGTTCCAAGTTGAACTTTTTTTTCCAACGGGATTTATAAGTGCAGTTCCAAAGTAAAAAAGGCATGTTTCACTAGTAAAACGTATTCAAACCTGGAAATTTTACCAAAATATTGGGTAACGTAGATAGCAAGCGAAATTTGTTAAACTCCATCAAAAAGCATCTACCATCCATAGCAAATTCTAACTTTGCATCTAAAAGGCTAACTGGACATTAGGTTAATTTTTCAAGCCACGTATTTAACACGAACATATAGAATACAATCTCATGTACTGGCATCACTATCATGCAAACACATATTTACTTGACATCCAACAGTTCTGAATCTCCAAGGGAAAGCAAAAATCCACGATGGAACCACAGCTGGAATCAGCTCCTTCCTTTGATACCTGCAAAGAATTACAAGAGATTAAAAAAAAAGCTACTGCAAGCAGAACGTTATGAAGAATCACCAAGCTGAAATTAAGTCCATAATCAAACTGTAATCGAAAACTAACTGAGGGAAGACAGACACGTCCCAAGCTCCAAAATATCCAATTGTTTGTGTAATCGTTAGTAAGATAGCAATTACAACTACTGAAGTGTTAGCCTACATGAAATCATGACAAATTCAACCTACTAGTTCATGACACACAGCATATCGAATATAAGTACTTTTTTGCTGCACCAGGACACAAACCAAGGTACAGCACAAGAGCATCTCAAACTCCAATATATTAATTTCATGAAGTTATTTACACTCCTCTGACCAGTAACAAGAATATCCCAAACTGCTGATTATGCCGTCCCTTCAAGAGCTAAAAATGGAAATTCTCTTTAGTTCTAATCATTAAGACAAGAATGATAGTAAGTGTAGCAACCAGTGCTCCGTTTCCAATGGCCTACCATGTCGTCTCAGTTCGAGAAATTTAAACATTAAGAATACTACTTGAAAATCTCACTTCTTCGGATTTAAAATAAAAAGAACCAGAAATTATTGTTAAATTTATAACAGAACAATATCTCAATTTCATGAGTTTCTTATAACCCTCTTAGCAATAACCTTAATATCCCAAACTTCGAATCATGCTGACCGTCCAAAAGTGAAAAATGGGAGTTCCCTTAACTTCTTAACACAAGAATAATAGGTAATTGTAGCAACTGGTGATCCATTTCCACCGGCTAACAGGTAGGCCAGAAAAGATATTTTGAAGGATAACTCTTAATATTAGTACTTGAAAATCTCATATCTTCAGATATAAATAAAATGAACCAGAAATGAATATTTGATATATAGTAGAAAGTGTAAAGATATCAATCTGCAAGTTCTAGTAGCTCTTTCTGTTCTGTCAAGGCATAGTCCAGTCAAGTAGTACTTTACCTGTACAGCTTTCTGATTGATGGTAATTACGGATCATAGCTATCTCATAAGGAACATGCTTCGACAGCTGAGGCTCTTTGGTGTTGGACATCAAGACTGTCAAACAGCTCGGTATAAGGTTTACTCAGAGAAATGTTAGACTTGAATGCACCATCTATCTCTTTAAACACTTCAATGCTATCATTTTCAGAGCAACCGAAACCATCAAAACCTCCTTCACCAGGTTCAACATGGATGACCTTACCAAATAGCTGGAAAGAATTGACACGAACTTTTGTCAAGGAGCTGGAACCCGGTTTTGTAACCAGCTCATTGTCCCAAAAATGTACACTGCTCTGACTATCCGGAGAGAAATTGTCTGAATATGAACTGCCAATGTTCAGCTTGGTGGATACACTCTCAAGCTTTGGCTTGAATTCTTCATCTAAGCTATTGGCAGTGCCCAACCCAAGGTTGTTATTGCTTTTAACATTGGATAAACTTGATACACAAATTTGATTTTGCCTGGCTCCCTGCATGCCCGCAGGAAAAGATGTATAATTGCCCAATGAAGGGCTACAAAGTCCAATCAAAGGATTACTCAGCCCTCTCATAGGGAAGAAGAATTTTTCCTCTCCATCAGGTAACAACCCATTTGGCAGTTTTATCTTCTTTGATGGAGGAAATCCGGAGTGAAGCTGTGGGGTGGGAAGAATACACTCAACTTGCCAAGGATTCACCCTCTTAGCATACTGAAGAACTTCCGGTTCATCCCAAGTGATCTGCAATGGAAATCATAAGAATATCAGATTGACCTGAAAATGAGGCTTGGAAGCAAACCATAGCCAACGAGAAAATAATAGCTCTATTAATTACATAAAGAGAGAAACCAAATGGGCAATGCTTCTGGACTTGGCAACTTTGTAGTAGTTGAGTCATACCATTTCACAATGACTGGTGAGGTTGCTCCAATGCCAACAGCACTTCCAACCAAGAGGTTGGGAGTTCAAGCCAAGCAATAGATTAAAGTGGGAAATGGCCACAGTTGATTTCTAGGCAGAACGGGGATGGGGGAGAGTGGGGATGTAGATTTACCATAGTAAGAAGATAGTTATCCTAGTTCTTAATTATTAGGGAAATCCACAGAAGGACGCACTGCAAATACCGTACTGCACTTCTAATTTCCAAGTATGAGATCCATAGACTTGGGGCTGATTAGAGCAAAAGAACCTCAGTAAATGTAAAGATAAAAGGCAAAGATTAGCTTGAATGATATTGTGATAGCATAATGGGCTCTATTAATTGTGCAATTAAAGAGCCTAGTACATGCACTAGTTACCCTTAAGACAACTCAGAACTTATTAAAAACAATTGTGACACGCTAATAAGTGAGAGGTGTAAGCACCATCTAATGTGAGAACAGAACACACACCAGCTGCTGACTTTTACTTTAAATGCTAATAGAAAGTTTCTATTTCCTTTCTTTCTCATCCTTCTATTCTTGCTGTTACCCATCTCCCAACTTTTTCTTTATTCTCTTCTTCTCCTCCTCTCCTTTGGCATCCTCATTCCCTCAACCACTACCAAGCTCCCATTTGAACTTTATCGTAGCCTTGAATATGGACTGAACATTGTCCTAACTTCTCTCTTTCTATAGATTACGACACTCATATTGGTTTAGCAAGATTCATTAAAATTTACAGTTCAAAGGGAAATCTGAAGAAGAAAAAAGCAATCCTGAATATCAGTTTACCATTGGCTCCGCGACCAAGTAAGAAAAGAAAAGGCAAATAATTGTAGAAGTACAATCATAGTGCTAAAAAGACATATGGCAAGCATGTAATTTCATAAGAGGTTACTGCTCAATAATTATATCCCTCATCATTGTTCCATCAATGACAAATCAATTATCAATGTATTATCATCATTTCGTTATTTCCCCCCCAAGATATTAATTATAATTCTTTTGCCTTTCCACAACAGATATGGACCTTCCATAGATATAATACTTCTATGCTCAATGTCCTTTGCATTAATAAGATGTTAAAATCAGTATGGTAAGCAAAGATATTAGTAGTTGAGATTTTCTCTCCAGCTACCATCTAGTTGCAATTAGCTGAAATTCTCTTATTCAATATCATATACATATTCTGCATGCATAAAAATGAATCATTTCCCTCAGATTTACAGCTCTTCGTCATCAGAATTAATAGATATATTAGATTGTTTTTTGTAAGCATCCTCTCACGTTTCCCTCTACCATTCAATGTTATGAGATCCACTAGAAACACAATTAGGTCCTCCAGGTTTTAAAAGTATTGCCCTTAATACTTTGTTGTAAAATTAATTGGGAAAAAAAGAGCTTGCGCAAGATGAACTGCTGGTGACGACTGAGTAGTGGGAAAGAGACATGAGAAACTGTGGCAGCTATAAACCTTTCAAAAAGCTGGACGTCATAGTGGCAGGAAGCACATAAAGAGAGAAGAATAATAGAGAAGCCCGGGTGAGGATACATTTAAACAAAGAGGAAGAAAAAAAATGAATATCATGTGATAGAAAACCAACAAAAGAATATTTTGTCAATTGATAGCAAACCAAATGGATAGGGAGCTTGGAGGAGTAAAAAGCCTCAGGAAGCAATTTGGTGGGCTAAGTATGAGTTATAAACAGTTTAAGAACGAACAACGCACTTTATCCCCAACCATGATCACAGGCCTCAAACTGTGATCATTGCTGGAGACGTGGTCTAAATCGGGAATACGCCTATTGCTGCAATCACAGCCTATGGCGCGGGATTGCAGCACTAAAGTGGTCGGAGGGGTACTTTTGGTGGAATTTGGTAGGTCATTAACAATCATATAAATACTCATCTTAGATGTTGGCAAAGCTATCTTTGGGTATAGCTGGGACTCTGAGCTTGGGAGCAAGATTCAAGCGTCTTGTGTTAGTATCCTACATCGGTGGTGATGTGGTAATTTGTCTTCTTATATAACCTTGGGCAATCCACCCCTCATGAGCTACTATTTGGGGGTTGAATGGGGCCAAAGATCCTTTTCTTATCAGAGCCAGCCCCATCTCTATACTTGGTTTACCCGATGTTGGGCCTCATATTGTGTTGTCCACACTCCAGTTTCCAAGTCTGGATGTGAGTCTCACATCAGTGGTGGGTGTGACAATTAGTATTCTTATATGGTCTTTGAGCAATCCTCACCTAATGAGCTACCTTTTGGGGTTGAGTTTGAAGTAAGATCTATTTTCTTATCATCCTACCCCATGGATTGAATATGGCGCAAATGCTTAGAGTTTTTCTAATCTTTCTTTCTCTTTCTTTAGTATCATAGTTGTTATTCTCATATTTGGAAGATTTTTATGGATTGGAAGATGATTTGTTATATTAACTCCACAACTAGTGTAGCAAACTAACTTATTGTTAATTTTACATTTCAATTTAATTCTCACCTAGTGTGTTTGGGTTAATAGTTATTTGATTAATCTTGTATTGTATGAATTCTTTGAGCCAATCAACTCTTGAAACCTCATTTACTTTGGTTTGAAATCGGAAGAAAAACATTTAAAATTGGGTCTAGATTAATCAACAAGGCTTACGATTATTCAAAGGATAAATATAATCTAAACCGCTTTGATTGACACTACGGAAAAGACAATTCATTATGTAGCCATAATTGGATGAACTTAATGTTTCTTGGTTGAACTCGGGAGAGTTAACTAGGATAAACCCGTTAATTATCGGAGATATTAATGGGTAATTAAAAATCTAATTATAGAGAATTCAAGGCTAATGAGATTGACTCAAGCATAATTGGTGAGAGATTAGGTAATAAATTGAATTACACTCACTGTGAGCTTGCAATACTAAAGTCTAAATCCTTACTCTCCCCAATCTTGTGAACGCCGTTGATCATATTAGTTGCTTTCCTAGATAGTTTATGTTTACCTTAGGTAGTAACTCCAATTTTTTACTTAGCATAAAGGTGATAACTCCACTAGCAATCTGATTCTCCCTAGTATTGCTCCATGTGAGATTTGACGCCGACTCACATTGAGTATTACAGTTGTATGACCACTTACACTATTTATAGAGTGTTCCAGATAGAGAACACTAACAGTGGGGTGGATAAGGTCAAGAAAACTGGGTTCAGGAATGGCCAAAAGAAGCACAAGGGCTAATTAAGGTAAAACATACGTAATCCTCTTTATGTTTTCATTCCTATCCAGCCAAAACAATGTCCATTATATGTCACAAAAGTAGGTTACAAGTCCGTTGGAGGACCAGTTGTAATCACAATGACATCAAGGGAACTTTGATGAGACAACCTAAATAGAATTATTAATCAATCCATAACTTTGATGAGACAACCTAAATAGAATTATTAATCAATCCAGTCTCTGATGATATATGTATATTTCCTATTGGCTTTTTATGTTCTAACCGAAGGACCTTTATTTGCCGTCTAATTGAAGGACAAGGATAATTTCGGGATAAAATGTGGGATTTTTTCGGGGCATTTGGTTAAAAGGATAAGGATAACAATATAAAACAATCAAATTATGAAAATACCCTTCTCCAAAGTCTCCCAAAGTCCTTTAAGAAAGCCAGGCTTAAAATTGGAAATAACAGATTATCCAAATTCATCTAAAGTAAAACCAAACTCATGTTTTATATTACACTCGCATGTCCCCTCTAATCCAATGAACCAAACATCTAAAAAATGTATATATCCATCAAATAATCCCGCAATTATTTCCCGTATTGCAATATAATTCCATCCCAAGTCATTCTCTGGGATAATGATTGAAGTTCTTCTGCTACCTTTCTGAGCTACAATTCAAACATCAGCCATTTTTAAATTTTCTAAGGCAAAGCTGGAGTGAACCTGATCTCTTCTATCTTCCGCAAATATTCTTTGTACCTTCTGAAGCTAATCGTGGAGGAATCTTGCAGACTCCCAGTAGGTTATGCCGATAAATGGTGATTCTGTTTCTTTCTTCTTCTTTTTTCTTTTTCTTTGGGGGGGGGG
>ML272373.1:47185-152937 GCA_005239495.1 Nicotiana undulata | reverse complement strand
TAGGCTCTGATACCAACTGTTACGCGGCGCCTTCCTGAGATGCTTTGGAAGGGCGACGTAAGGGTAAGCAACCAATGTCAGGGTGGTTGCTGTCCGCCAAATGAGGTCCCCGCCACACGCTAGACTAGATTGTCAGTGCCGTGTGGGAAAACCAATGCCAACAATTGAGAGAACAGTAATAATGTTTGAAATGATGAAAGCTGGATTGCAATAATGAAAGCTATTACAAAAGGAAGGAAATGCGGTGTCGAGGGGTAGAGACACCAGTACAGGGATTTGCTTGCTTGAAAGTTTTGAATGCTATATACCCCCTAATAATGCTTTAAAAAAATAAACCCTAGTTACATGAGTAGACTAAACTAGGCTAGAGAAACATAATGGAAGTACATGGAATAAAGCTAGTCTATGATTACAAAGAAAAGGACTTAGTTTTCTACAAAGGTAGAAACAGGTCCGTTGGCAGCAACTTTGTCTTCGGCATCATGATCTGCGCGCGCGGCATTGTCTGTGCGCGCGGCGCTATTGGCAGCTGCTTGCGGCTGGGCGCTAGCGAGGGAAATTGGTGGGGCGACAGAGGCACTTGCGCGCTTGTCACTTGGAGCGGCCAAGACCACAGGGCCGTCCGTGGCGCTAGGCGTTGGGAGGCTTGCTAGGACGCCACGGGGCGCGTCCAAGGGGTCATGGGGCATGGATGGAAAGCCGCCCATGACAGTTAATATGACTCTTTGGTTGCTAATGATGTTTTTCTATTTTTTTAAATTGAGGCCAAAACAAGAGACTCTAACACGATGAACCTGGTTCATCGTGGCTGGTTCATCTGACTGACAAGGTACGTGCTCATCACTATAGTCACTCATGAGCAGGACTCTATCCATATTAAGCCTATTTAAATTGTCAGTACTTATCTCCAAATGAACCCGTTCCAAAGAGTCCAATCAAAATTAATTAAGCCTTGATTGTAGGGAGTCATAACCGTCAATCAGCACTGACACTCCTGAGCCGATTAGACTCCCGCTTGACCAAGAATTACACCCTTTGCACATTTATTAACCACATATTTAAAAATCCATCATTACCTCTCTAATTCCTCACTCTCTCTTCTTCAAAAAGCATAACCGTCGAACCAAGTTCATCATTCCACTCAACCAAAGTGATCAAAATCCTTTACTCTCCAAAGCTTCATAAACATGTCTTCCACACCACCCCCTGCTACATCCTCATCAACCACTCCTGAATACAGTATCGCACTTGAAGATACTGGGTCTAATTCTCCATCACAACAAAGCTCTTCCACCCAATCTCCATCGAATTCTTCTAATCCTCAAAACATTCCAGTTCTAGAACCCATTCCAGAACCCACTCCTTTGCCCCAAACAACTCCATCCATTACACATGCCCTACTCCAGTACCCAGAAAACAACGAGTAAAAATGGTAGCCAGGAAAATAGTTGCTTCTGGCTCTCTTGCTCGGAAATTGAATGAAAAGCTTCAGGCAAGCCAGGCCTAAGATTCTGAAAACTCAAGCAAATCTTTCAAATCTGCAAATGAGGAAGAAGCAACTGGTTCTTCAGACACTGAAAAGGTAACTTCTGAAATTAGGTCTGATCCTGAAATTGCTTGAAATAGGTTCATATTAATTGGGTCTGTAGTACATGCGAAAATACCTGATAGGAGAAGAAAAGGTAGTAAAAATAAGGAAAAAGAAACTGAGAGAGAGGGAGAAGGAAGTTATGAAAGGTGAATAGGGAAGGAGGGTGCTACACTAGCAATTTGTGGCCCTGCACCAGAAATTTCTGAGGAGGGTGTCAGGGATTTAGGGGGAAGCAACTCTGGAGAAGCTGCTGCAGGATTGGAAAACTTACAGTATGCAACTGATGAACCTGGTTCATCCATTAAAGAAACCTTCGCTGATCTGATGCGAAAATTGGGGGAAAGTTACAAACCCAAGAAGAAGAGAACCCCTAAAGTCAAGAAAGCTGATACTCCAGTAACAACCAAGAAAAGAAAGGCCTCTTCATCTGATGATGCTCCTGCTCCTAAAAGTCGCACTACTAGAAGTGTAGTCAGGCGGAGTGAAGAAGAGTTGGAGAAAGCTCTAAGTGAGAGTAAGCAAAAGAAAGCTGCTAAGGGGAAGGCTAAAGTTGGCGAGCCTGTTAAGGCAGTTGAGGTTGATGATGATGAGATGGACCTGGTCCATCAAGAGGAACAACCGGCACAGGTTGAGGTTGAGACACCTAAGCCCAACAAGGTCAAGACTTCTTCCAAGAAGTCAGCTTCTGTGTCTGCCAAACCTTCAATATTTCCAAGCGAATCAGGTCTAAATCAAAGAAAGTTAAATTCAATGATGATGCTGAGTGGAGTGGAGAAGAAGCAGAAGAGCCCGGCGGGGAAACAGATAAGCTAACAAAGTTTGGAAAGCGTACTATTCTGAAAGGAAAGCTGTTTATGGATCTTGAAGAATCTGGGATGATTTTTCTTGTGGACACCTTGGATGTGCAGGGTTGGAAGAACCTGGTCCTTCATCTTGACGGAAGGCTGGCAAGAAATGAGCTTGTGGAATTCATGGCAAATGCGAAGGTCAAGGATGGAAGTGTTTCCACTAGAGTACAGGGGGTTGAGATATCTTTTGATGACAAAGAGCTGGGCGAGATACTTGGTATTCCCTCTGAGGGATATGATGGCTACACCAGGTAGAGGTGGCCAAGCTTAGATGGACTGCCTTCAGCCCTTCAAATCACAAGGTGGTTCAGTGAGAATGAGCAGGAGATGGAGCCTAGGGCTGTGTTCAAAAGTGAGATGAGGCCGCAACACAAACTGTTCTTTGAGTTTGTGATCAAGTGCCTACTACCCAGGAAAGAGCGAATACATATTGCAAGCTACATGGATCTCACTCTTATGGAGTGTCTGTACAGTGGTCGGCAGATTAATTGGCCCTCCTTCATCATTCAACTTCTGGACAGGGTAGTGAATGGCTCCAAGGCACATGCCATACCGTATGGGTTCATCCTTACGACTGTGCTTGCTCACTTCAAGGTGCTTGTGAAGAAGGCTGAGATAGCTAATGCCAAGGATCATTTTGGGAAGAACACGTTACTGACCTGTGACTACATTGTGAATGTCCCTGAGGATGAACCTGGTTCATCAAGGAAAATGCCTGTGAATAGCAAGGTCAGGACATTTATGCATGAAGGAGAGGTTAAGGATGCTGAGATACTTTGACTGAAGACTCGCCTTTTAAAGGTTGAAGTTGAGCGGGATGCTTTCAAATCTAAATTAGCAAAGGAAAAGGAGAAGAATGAGGGTGTACTGCAATAAATGCTCTCTCTTATTCAAGCAAAGAACCCAACCTATACTCCTTCCCAGCCTTAGGTGTCCAGTGCCCTCCTAAAACCCTCTATGACCCAGTTTGGGATTGTTTTGTCTCTTTCTGTTCTGTTTTTTGCTCATGGCTATGACCGTTTTTATTTCTTTTTGTGTTTGGTGCATGAACTATTATCAAATCAATGAATTGTGCTATTTTGTTCTTGACTTTATCTCATTTTCTTAAATAGCTTATATTTTTTGGTTTCTTTTGATGATTAATTCATGATTTACACCTGCAGTTGCCTCAATGGCCATGAGTAATTATTAACGTTCTGGTAAGTTTATCATTTTGCAACTTTTCGATGATGCCAAAAGGGGGAGGATGTGCTTTTGAAAAATTGTGATGTTTATAACCTAATGAACTTGGTTCTCTATGATCAATGCTTAATACTATAAAAAGTGTCCATGTTGGATTGAAGTGTCTACAGGTTTAAGCACAGAGTTTGTCATCATCAAAAAATGGGGAATTTGTTGAATCAAGTCATTGAATGGTTTTGAAGAATGACAAATGTCCTCAAAGTTGAACCAGGTCCATCATTGAATACATAGACATGCAGACTGAATGGCACGAGAAGAGTTCACATGCAGGAGATAAACACCATCTTTGAATTAAAGGGTTATCTCCTAAGCGAAAAGATTGCAAATTGATAGGGAGATGGACTTCGTATTCAGGTAGGACAGAGTCAAGATACAGGAGGATCAAGGAAGTTGATATCAACTCAAACTCTTCAACCAAGGAAGAGTTGCATCATAATTCTACTTAGACGTCTCAACTACTGATCCTATATATTGTCAAAGTGTTCCTGCTGAACTGTACGCACAAACATAGAAGTGAAACAAGAATTGAGAGCAAAATTACCAAAGCAATTTTGTAAGCAGTTCATGTGAAGAATCCCTGTGCGACTTAAAAGCTACTTGTTTGTAGTAGGTGATTACAAAATTGTATCTTTCAGCTTTTTCTAGAAGCAATTGTAATAGGTACACAGTATTCAAGTTAGAGTTAACTTGAAGTTTGTCGCAATTAGCTAGAGGTTAGTTTGCCACAAGGGGATTAGAGCTAGTCCTTAGGTTTAAAAAAGAGTTTGTTTTGTAAATGTTGTTTGGCTCATTGACATAGTGAAGAGTTTGGGAAAATCCTACTGGGAAGTAGGTCGTGGTTTTCACCTTTTGAGCCAGGTGTTTTCCACGTAAAATTGTTGTGTTCTTTTATTTCTAAAATTATTATTCCGCAAACTGTAGAAGTTGGAACACCTAGAAGAACCTGGTTCTTCCATAACGACAGCACTCGAAAATTGGATACCACACAAATCCCCCCCCCCCCCTTGTGTGGTATTGACGTATAAAACATCACTAAGTCATGAACAGGATAATTCTTCTCATGAACTTTCAACTGTTGAGTTGCATATGCAATCACCTTGCCATCCTGCATCAATATTGCTCCAAGTCCAACTCGGGAAGCATCACAATAAATCGTGAAGGATCCTGAACCTGATTGTAACACCAACACCGGTGCTGAAGTCAAGGCTATCTTGAGCTTCTGAAAGCTCACCTCACACTCGTCCGACCGTTTAAATGGGTCACCTTCTAATTCAATTTAGTCATTGGGGCTGATATAGATGAAAACCCCTCCACAAAACGACGGTAGTAACCCGCCAAACCCAAGAAGCTCCTTATTTCCGTGGCTGTAGTGGGTCTAGGCTAGTTCTTGACTACCTCTATCTTCTTGGGATCTACCTGAATACCCTCTGCTGATACAATATGACCCAAGAAAGCTACTGAATCCAACCAGAATTCACACTTTGAAATTTTTGCATACAACTGATTATCCCTCAAAGTCTGGAGTGCTATACGGAGGTGCTGCTCATGCTCCTCTCGGCTGCGGGAGTATATCAAAATATCATTAATGAATACAATTACAAAATAATCCAGATGAGGCTTGAAAACCCGATTCATCAAGTCCATAAAGGTTGCTGGAGAATTAGTCAACCCAAAAGACATCACCAAAAATTCATAGTGCCCATACATCATCCGAAAGGCTGTCTTAGGAACATCGGACGCCCTAATCTTCAAGTGATGGTAGCCCGATCTCAGATCAATTTTTGAAAACACACTGTCACCCTAAAGCTGGTCAAATAAATCATCAATTCTCGGCAATGGATATTTATTCTTGATAGTAAATTTATTCAACTGCCGGTAGTCTATACACATTCTCATCGATCCATTCTTTTTCTTCACAAACAACACCGCCCGTGGCGAGACACTAGGTCTAATAAAACCTTTATCAAGTAAGTCTTGCAACCGCTTTTTCAATTCTTTCGATTCTGGTGAGGCCATCCGGTATGGAGAAATGGAAATGTGCTGAGTGCCCGAAGCCACATCAATACAAAAATAAATATCCTTGTCGGGTGGCATCCCCGACAAGTCTGTAGGAAACACCTCGAGAAACTCACGAACAATGGGCACTAAATCTATGGAAGAAACTTCAGCCTCAAAATCACGAATATGAGCTAAATAAACCAAACACCCCTTTTCCACCATGCGGCGAGCCTTGGCATAAGAAATCACTTTGCTGGGAGAATGACCAGGAGTCCCTTTCTATTCTAATTGAGCCAACCCTGGCAAGGCTAAGGTAACTGTCTTGGCGTGACAGTCTAGAATGGCATAATAAGGTGACAACCAATCCATGCCCAATATAACATCAAAATCGACCATGTCAAGAAGCAAAAGGTCTACACTAGTTTAAAGACCTTCAATGACTATTACGCACGAACGATACACACGATCTACCACAATAACATCCCCCACCGGCATAGACATATAAACATGAACACTCAAGGAATCACGGGGCACAAACAAATACGAGGCAAAATATGATGACATATAAGAATAAGTAGACCCGGATCAAACAAAACTGAGGCATTTCTATCACAAACTGAAATGATACCTGTAATAACAGCATCGGAGGACTCCACCTCAGGCCTAGCTGGGAATGCATACAGTCGGTGCTGGGCTCCACCACCCTGAACTATGTCTCTAGGAGGACCACTGATTGGCGGACCTTCACCTTTAGCGGGCTGGCCTCCACCCCTAGCGGCCTGACCTCCACCTCTAACAATTTGTCCCCTAACTCTCGCTACTTAACCCCTACCCCTGGCTGGCTAGGCAGGTGGTGCTGGAGCTGGTGCCGGAACTATAGCATGAGAACCCTGATACTGAAGCTGATTACCTGAATATTTCGGACAAGCTCTCCGAATATGCCCATATTCACCACACTCAAAGCATCCCTCCTGATATGAAGATTGACCCTGACAAACCGGCTGACCTCGATAATAACTCTATAGAGGAGGTGCACTAATAGGAGCTGAAGGAGCACTATAGACTGGTTGAGCAGAAGGAGGTATATAAGAACCACGACCACCTGGAGTACCATGTGAGGCCTGATGTGCTGAATGGAATGGCCTAGAAGATTGGCCTTTGCTAAATGAAAACCCACCTCAAGATGAGGCACCACCGAATCCACCAGAATGGTGAGGCCTTTTGTCTGACCCCTAACCTCCCATCCCAAGAATTGATTTACCCTCATGGCCAAATTCCCAACCTTAGGGACCGTGATGGCGCCTAACACCACACTTGATAGGCAAGCCAATGTTAGAACTTAATTAACCATTTTCTTTTGAATATTTACTTAAACACAATAAGACAATTTAAATAAGCTAAATGTAATAATTTCTAACGAATAACTTCATTAATAGTAATAATAATCAATAAATAAACTGAACCACGAACTAAATATATAACTATAAAACTACCTCAGGGTATGGTGTCACAATTCACGAACCACTAAGAATACTACAAATAATTGACTGAAAGAATTATGTATCTGTTTTGAATGATGTAAAAAAGTATCTATAAAATAGAGAGAAGACTCCAGGAATCTGCGGACGCCATACAGATCTACCTCGTATCTCCGAATGATGATGTCATCTACTAAAATCTCCTAACTATGGCCAGTACCTGGATATGCACAAAAAGTGCAGTATCAGTACAACTGACCACATGTACTGAGTAAGTGTCAAGCCTAACCTCGACGAAGTAGTGACGAGGCTACGGTGGGGCATTAACAATATAACCCGCAAACAATATATAATAAAGCAAGAAGGAAATTCCAACATAAACAATACCATAAACCGTAGCAACAAATAAAATAACTCAACCACCTTTTCCAAGTCTCAGCTATAACCAATTCTCACATAAGTTTCAAAATTTCCAAACTTTGACTTTAAAATAAAAGTAAGTGCAAAATATGAAAAGTAGTAAAGTAAAACAGTAAGTTTTCAAATCTTTGTTTTTGAAAATCACTAAAACATAAGTGTCCTCCCTTATCGCTCCTTGTTGCGGCGTGCAACCCTCTCCCACCTGTCCACCTTTATTAGTCCTCCCTATATATATCACCCTTATTGCTCATGTTGTGGCGTGCAACCCGATCCCACTTGTCCACCCTTATCACTCCTTGTTGCGGCATGTAACCCGCTCCCACCAGACATATCAGATCACTTTATTTATGAAATTTTTCACAATTCAGGTCAAAGCCTTTCACACTATTTTTGTCGCAACACTTGTAAACAGAAAGTTGTACGACTCATAAGCTTCATCAATTACCATTTCACAATGAAATCAACCGGAATATATATAATAAAACTATTGTCAACCAGCTCATCCTCTTTACGTATCACAATGAAACCAAGGGAACAACCAACACTTTCAAAATCCTTGAACAATACTTAACAACAAATTAAGTAAATCAAGTAGTCATAGAGACATCAATGAGCATAAAACAATTAAGCCATGAATCAAATAAATTGAAAACGGGGAAAGGTATCATGTTTAACAAGTACGTTGGTGGTGCATAGATACTCGTCACCTCACCTATACACCACACACATGCAAATTCACATAACATTTAAGTTGGGGATTCCTATTCCCTCAAGTCAAGGTTAAACCAAGCACTTACCTCGAATTCACAAGCAATTCACTACTCTAACACAACTTTTTCTTTTGAATTTGCCTCTAACCCGCTCGAATCTAATCATAATTAGTTTAATACCATCAATTATTGACTAAAGGAATCAACTTTAGTGAAAGCTATGGTTTTCTTATCAAAATACAAAAATCGATCGCGGACCCGCTTGGTCTAAACTCGAGGTTCGGACCAAAACCCGTTTACCCAATCTCCCTCGAGCCCGAATATACAATTGATTTTGGAATCTAACCTCAATTCGAGGTCTAAATAACAAAATTTGAAATTCCTATGTTCTACCCAAAAACCCCAATTTTTACCATGAAAACTCTAGATATTTTTGTTGAAATCTTGTTAAAAGTTGTTTAGGAATGAAAGTAATTATCAAAATCATGCACACAAGTCTAAAAATATCATACGGATTTGCTCGTGTGATAAAATCATCAAAATAATACCAAAATCTACAAATTTAACCTCAAAACTCAAGATTTCCTCAAGAACACTGAAATTTCTAACTTTTGAACAGGATGTCCAAATTATGTCAAATCAACTCCGATTCTCATCAAATTTCATAGATACGACTTAAATATCATAAAAAACTTGTTCCAGGCTCTAGAACCAAAATACGGGCCTGATACCAATAATTTCACATATAATTTCATTTCTTTATTTCCTGTAATTACAACAAAATAAGTTTCTTCAAAAATTATTTTCTAAGGCTAGGGACCTCAGAATTCAATTTCGGGCATACGTCTAAGTCCCATATTTTTCTGCGGACTATCCAGGATTGTCGAAAAACAGATCCGGATCTATTTAGTCAAAATGTTGACCGAAGTCAACTAAAACCAAATTTTAACTCTAGAAACTACTATTTCTCATATTTTCACATAAAAAATTTCCGGTTTCACGCCTGGACTGTGCACGCAAATCAAGGTGATTAAAATTAGTCTTTTTATGGCTAATAAGCCTAGAATTGGGTCTTAATTCGTAAAATGACCCTTTGAGTCATCACAGGTCTTCCCAAATGAAAAAACGGACAATTGATATCTGCATGTTCAGAATTGCGCAAGTACTCACTACCAAAAAGGATCACACGTTTTCTCAGCTTATATTGTTGGCGTCTATCGAGCGTTGACGTTGCATAAATCCGGGGCGACATTTTTTTGAAGGGTGCAATATTCTTTTTGGTGGTTGATTGAGCATCTCCGCCATCACCCCAAATTCATGATTTATGGCCCGAGCAAGAGCAACTTCATCGAGAGTTATGAAGAAAGGGAATAAGATTACAACTTTCCAGAAGGAGTTGAAGCCTGGATCTTCCATCTAAGAACTTTAAAGGCGAGCAAGATTGAATGGACTTTGGGATGGCTCCCGGTAAGGGAAGTCATACACATGACTGCTACAAAAAGCTATTTGTTGTTGATGGGCTTGAGAAGTGTCCAACCGTATGCACTGCATAGATTTCTAAGACAGCTAGGAAGATACCAAGTGGTTCTCGAAGATGAAGATTTGAGTGTCCAAGTCATCGAGCTACACCCCGAGGCTTTAATCCATCAAATTTGGAATGGACGTCAATACCTAAAAGATGATACCGAGGTTCCAGATCCTGCAAGAGGTGAAGTGGACCAGGGTTATGCCATATGGTTCGATAAGAGGTCTCGCGTCAATGATGAGCCAAAGCCTGAGCCTGAGCCCGAGAGGCCCTCCAAAAGACCTCATATTCAGGCCTTCGATAATAAAATTCGAGAGCGGTTGGCCTGGGGAGAAAAGGAGAAGAAATATCAAGCAACCGTTCATGCCTTAGAGCAAAAATTGAGAAACCTCACATTTATGATGACATGCAGGCACAAGAAGCTGAAGGTGAAAGGAAAACATTGACCCTGGAGAACGAGGCACTCCGAGCCCAACTCCGGGACATGGGGATAGTCATTGAAGAACCTGTAAGGGTGAAAGAGATGAAAGGATCATAAGCAACTTGAGGCGTAAAGTACATGACTATGGGGCTAATCTGACAAAGGACGAGGAAGACTTGGTAAAAGCTCGAGAAAAGTTGGCAAAAGGTGCAGAAGAACGGGCAAGGGTTGCTTACCAGTTAAAGAAAAAATATGATAGGGTTCAAAACAGAAAATGGAATGGTTCAGACGACAAAGGACTTCAAAACAGAAAGAGAGCACTGCTATGCACTGATTTACCAATTAGAAGAGAGCGTGCAAAAGTTGCAAGACCAAGACAACACAACTACGCAGGTACTGGAAGCCCGTGCACAGTAAATTGGACGCTTGCTTCAAGAAAAGGGTGTCATTATAATGAGAATCAAAGAAATAGCTGATTATGTTGCCATGAAGTGTCATGAATGTGAGGATATGACGATATCTATGTTTTTCGCTTCCGTGATAATCTTTTCTTGCCAGGTGATGGCCCATCTAGAGCACCTTCAGGAAGCGATTGCACGCAAGGCCGCGTCGAGCCCGACTGATATCCTGCGGGCCCCAGGAATAGCATTGGAGGCTCTTATGTATTCTTGATTTTTCGGCTTTGAGTCTGTATTTTACTTTTTATCGAGTCTGTTTGTCTCTTCATCCATATCGAGTTTGTTTGTTGTTCTGTTTTGAGCCTGTATGTATTTTTAGTCATCAGTATTTCTGAGTCCTTGTAATAGAAAAACCAAACAAATTTTTATTAATGGAATATTGAAAAAAAAAAATCTTTACTTTCATTTTTGCATTTATTCCCCTAACTACGTAATGATCTGATTCATGCGGCATCATGATACGCAGGCAATCCCCACCGGATGCGATCCTAGCCATAATTAATCTGGAAAAAAAGGAATTAAAAAAGAACGTTAAATTCAAGAAAAAATAAACCAATAAGCCGGGATGAAGCATGAAGCCTTCCAAGCTCATTTTAGAAATGAAAATCGCATTAGGTGCATGACATACGATATGTGATTAATATTTGCAAATTGCCTAACTCTAACACGTTTGTTGTTTTTCATTCTAAAGATAATGTTAAACAGAGGTGGTTGGTTTGTGGTTTAAACTGGTGACTTACCCTTACAACACGAGATCAAAAGGAAAAAGTTGAATGGCAAACAATAGTGAGAATGAGTCATATAATGACGATGTCCATGGAAAATTGGTAGAACAAGGTTCAGGATTGGTTGAAGAAGTAAGAATGCTGAAGCAACATGTGGCAGTGATGTACCAAGCCTGGGTGAATGGACAAGCACCGCCCCCACTACACATAGGGCCTTCGGATAATCTTCATAATGTGTCAGTTGCAACTCAAGTGCCCATCTCCATAACAAGAAACACATTGTACCAACTTGGATTTATTCTGAGCATTAACCTTCCCACTATCCCAACACCTCCATTCCATGTCCTCCAACTGCACCCCTCAGAAATGACCCACCTACTGTACCTGTTACCCATACTTTTACTATCCCTCAACCGGATCTTGCTCAAAATCCAACAATGATCCACAATTCAATGCTCATGATGCCCAACATCACTCTCAAGAACTGACTTTCAAGGTTCCAGATTCATACAAGCATACTCCCCACAACGTGTTTCCAGTTGAGATCGAAAAGCCCGACAAGGATATGGAACAAGAGGAAATGACCAGAAAAATGAAGAGCTTAGAACAAACCATGAGAAGCATATAGGGTTTGGGAGGCCACAAGAGTGTTTTGTTTAACGATCTATGCATGTTCCCCCATGTTCATTTTCCACCGATTTCAAGACCCCCAAATTTGACAAGTACGATAGGCATGGTGATCCCTTTGCCCATTTGAAGAGGTATTGTAACCAATTAAGAAGAGCAGGAGGCAAAGAAGAATAATCATAGCTTATTTTGGGACATGAATTTCTTTAGAGTGGTTCATAGATCAAGACATCTCTCACTGGCACGTTTGGAACGACATGGCTCAAGATTTTGTCCAACAATTTCAATACAATATTGATGTAGTTCCAGACTACTCCTCTCTCGTCAACATAAAAAAACCAATAGAAAGCTTCAGAGAATAGGCAATCAAGTGGAGAGAGCAAGCTGCTGGGGTCAAAGCACCAATGAAAGAGGCAGAAATGATTGACTATTTTCTCCAAGCTCAGGATCCTGATTACCTCCATTACATGTTGGCCACCAATGGTAAATCTTTCGCTGAGGTGATTAAGATTGGTGAAATAGTTGAGAATGGCATGAAGTCGGGCAAAATTGTGAGTCAGGCAGCTCTTAAGGCAACCACACAAGAAATTCAAAGCGGGTCACGCAATTTCAAAAATCAAAAAAAGAAAGAGGACGGATTCATGATGGCATCAGGGTTCGGAAGTTTTAAGAAGAGTAATTCCTTATTATGTGCAATTCCAACAAGGATAATCCAATTTTTCTCAACATTACTATCCACCTCAGGGTGCCCGGTACTGAGTTCCCCCACAACAATACATTGTGTTTAATGCTCAGGCTTATGCTAGGCCTCCCAATAACAATGGAGGGCACCGATTCCACAAGCTCCTGTCAACTCCGGGCAAATTTTCAGGTGCCATATAATCCTCGTCCGCGGCAGGAATATGTGAGAGAATATGAGCAAAAGAAAGAGTTCATCCCAATTAGAGGATCATATACAAGCCTATATTCGATTGATGCAGTTGCGGTGGATTGAACCTATCATGCCACGATATGTGAATCCAAATTCAAAAGGTTTCGACTCAAATGAAAAATGTGAGTATCACTCTAACACCCAAGGTCATAGTATCGAAAATTGTTGGACGATAAAGAAAGCCATTGAATATTTGATTGAAGCATAGGCAATTGTGGTGACAAACAATGAGGATACTCCTAATATCACAAACAATCCGCTCCCAAGTCATAATAATACACATTTTATTGGGATGGTTTATGATGATCGAGATTATAAATAGTCTGGCAAGACAGAGATGGTTGTTGGAACCATAGGGAAAGAACCAAAATTGATAGTAAGCCCACCGCAATTGGCACCGCTGATTGTTAAAGGTGCGAGTTGTAGCTTGAACTTGGCAGGTTTGGGAAAAACAATTCTTTATGTCCCTGGAAGCATAAAAAAGGTTGAGGTTCAATTGGGTGGGCCCAAACTTTACATCCCTGGGGGAATTCAAAAGATCGTTCTGAATAATGGTCTGAGAAATATAACAGAGCCAGTCGTGATCCGACCTATTACATAACTCACAGTGACAAACACGAAAGCTATTCCCTGGAATTATAACAAGATTGTTATGACATACAAAGGAAAAGAAATAGTTGAATAAACAACTAAAATGAGGGGCTTGACCCGCTCTGGAAGGTGCTACTCACCAGAGGAATTGAGAAAGGCTAAGCAAGCCAAGGAAAATCACTTGCCAGTGAAAGAACCCATTGCAGAAAATTAGCGAAGGAATTCTTTAAGAAGTTGAAAATGCAAGACTACTTTGACTTGTGTTGATCAAAACTCTGAACGAGGCATATGTCTCAGAAAAGACAACGGTGAAACAACTAGAAAGAATGGTTGAAAGATTCCTTGAAGTAAATAGAATTACTTTCATATATGATGATTTTTATGAGGAAGCAGCTAGGCGCAATAGAGCTTTGCATCTTATGGTCAAATATACATAAAACGAGTCATGATTGACGGAGGCTCAAGTGTAGATGTATTCCATCTTTCTACTCTACAACAACTGAACATTGACACTAACAGAATTTGAACTAGTAATGTCAGCATCAAAGCTTTTGATGGTTCAAGAAGAGACATTATTGGGGACATCAAACTCACCATGACAATCGGCCCGGTTGATTTTAACATTGTCTTTAAAGTGTTGGATATGGAAACTTCCTATACTTTTCTTCTGGGAAGGCCATGGATCCATATGGCCAGAGCTGTACCATCCACCTTACATCAAATGGTCAAATTCGAGTACAATAGGCAAGAAATTATTGTTCATGGGGAGGACGATCTATCCGTCTATAAAGACCCATCCCTTCCATGTGTAGAGGTCAAGGAAGGGTGTGAATCCATCATATATAAAGCTTTTGAGGTGACTAAGCCAAGTAGAAGAAGGAAAACCAATTTTTCATCCCTGTCTTTCAGCCACATCCATGATGGTAGTTGCGCTGATGTTGAGGAACGACTATGAACCAAGAAAAGGATTAGGATCCTCTCTGCATGGAATTGTGAACCCTATTGCTCCTTTTTCGAAGTAAAATACCTTTGACTTGGGTTTAAACCAACATCAGATGACATAGACAGAGCCAAGGCCGACAAAAAGAATGGTTGGAATCTGTCCAAACCAATCCGTCACATTGCCTACTCTTTTGTCAAGCCACAATTTTGAAGAAGTCCAAAACCCTTCTACTCAGGATGACATTGATGAAGTTTTCCAGGGTCTCAAGGAGATGTTCTATGAGATCAAAAAGGTTCAAGTTGGTGAGGGCCCTAGTTGTGCAAGCGTTCAGTTGATTGGTCCAGATACCCCGCTCATTACGAAGGAGTCTTGGTAGTCATTTGTTGCTTTTTTGTATTTGGATTATTTTAAGGGTTGTAATCCAAATGTTTTATTTAAATTTCTTTTCTTTGATGTTAACCCTTCTATCCTTTCAAATTCAATTAAATGAAGTTCCAGTTTCATAGTAAAATTTTGCCTTTTCATTTTCCTAATTTTTGTTAATTTCTTATCATTTTCAGTTACGTAAATGCTAGCATTAAAAACATGACATGCATGCGAAATTCATGCCCAGATCTTAAAAAGCTATCTAATCTCGAAATAATGAATCAAGAAGTTGAGTATGATGAAGATGAGGCTTTTAAGGAAATAAAAAGGGAATTGGAACAATTTGACAATATGTCTAAGCCTAACTTAAATGAAACTGAGGCAATTAACTTGGGAAGTCCTTAAGAAACCCGAGAAACAAAAATAAGCATTCATACTGAACAAAAGACGAGAGATGCCATAATTCAAGTTTTGTTCAAGTACAAAGATTTATTTGCTTGGTCGTATGATGACATGCCGGGTTAGAGTGCCGATTTAGTGGTTCATAGGCTTCCCATATACCGTAATTTTCCATCAATTCAACAAAAACAAAGGATGTTTAAGACAGACATGAGTGGTAAGATTAAAGAGGAAATCACGAAGCAACTAAGTGCAAATGTGATCAGGGTCGTCCAATATACGACATGGTTAACAAATGTTGTGCCAGTGCTAAAGAAGGATGGGAAAATCAGAGTTTGTGTTAACTATAGGGATTTAAACAAAGCAAGTCCAAAGGAAAACTTTCCCTTACCCAATATTCATATCCTTGTTGACAATTTTGCTGAACATGAGATCTAATCTTTTGTGGATTGTTATGTCGGGTATCACCAAATTTTGATGGATGAATAAGATGCAAAAAAGACCTCCTTCATGTAACGACCCGGTCTGTGGTTACGTAGAATCTGCATTTTTATTTACTATTATTGCCCTGTTATAGGTTGGTTATACCGTTTATTATGTGTTGGATTTGGTTAGCTCGGGTTCAGAATGGAGAATTTAGCCATTTAGTCTTTAAAAATAGCCTTATAGTTAGAAAAGTCAACTAAGAGTTGACTTAGTGGTCAATGAGCTCGGAATGCGGATTTTATGGCTCGGATATCTTCGTTAGGTGATTTGGAACTTAGGAGTGTGTTCAGAATATTTTTGTGATGTCCGGTGTAAAATTAGGCTTGAATTGGCGAAAGTTAGTTTTTGGTGATTTCAGGTCGGCAGTGGAAAATAGTCTATCGGGGCCGGAATAGAATTCTGATAGTTGGAACAGGTTCGTAATGACATTTTGGATATGTCTGCAAAATTGCAGGTCAATCGGAGTTGTTTTGGATAGTTTTGGCATTGTTGGTGGAATTTAGAAATTTCAAAGTTCTTAGGCTTGAATTCGATGTGCTTGAAATTTGTGATGTGTGATCGCCAACAGGGGTCTGCGATCGCGAAGGGAGAGGAGGCAAAGCAGTGCGATCGCATGAAGTCTGGTGCGATCGCACTAGGCTGAGGCGCGTGGGCTGGCAAGGGGAAATAAGGCAGTGCGAACGGGGGCAGTGGTGTGCGATCGCGTGGGGAGCATGGCCAAGTGCTGTGCGATCGCATGGGCCCTAATGCGAACGCATTGAGTATTTTATTAAAAACCTGGGCAGTTATATTAAAACCCTCCGTGACCATTAATCACTTTTTCACCATTATTGCACGGGAAGAAGCTTTTGAGGCGATGTTTAAGAGAGGAAATCATTGTTCTTCATTGAGGTAAGGATTTTGGACCCTAAAACTCGATTATATGTGATTAAGTCTCAAAATATCAGTGTTTAATTCATGAAAATTAGTAGAAAAAGGTGGAGTTAGGGCTTGAGATTATGAGACCTTTTAGGGATGATTTGAGGGGTCAAACGAACTCTGATATTTGAGTTCTTTATATGTACGGACTCGTGAGATGATGAATAACATTTTGGTATAAAACTTGTCGAGTTCCAAGACATGGGCCCGGGGTCGGGTTTTGTGAAAAATTTTATATTTTTCAATTGTAATTCATTCCCTTAGCATAATTTGATGATAAAAATCTGGTCTTTGTAGATTTGGAGCACTCGGAAGTTGATTCGAGAGGTAAGCGTGTTGCGGAATAGTTTCGGGCTAGTTTGAGGTAAGTAATATCTTTAAATCTTGTCCTGAGGGTGTGAAACCCCGGACTTTACATCCTTTCACGGATTTGGAGTGACGCACACACTGGATGATGAGTGTGGCACGTGCACAAATTGGAAATTTGGAAACATATTCCTTTTTAGGAAACTACTGAGTTGCGAAACTGCTTTTAAAGCATATGAGTTATAATATTACTATGTTTTGATATATTTGGGTTGTAAGCCATGTTTGGGGCCTAGTGCCGATTTTTTTTAACCCTTGGGGGCTATTTTACTAATATTCTCACCACTTTGAAACTATGATTTTACACTCAGTCTTTCTTGTGAAATTGTTGTCACTCTTATTTGATAATATTACTATTTCTTGAAATGAAATACTATTTTGGGTTGAGAACCCCGTTTTATTCATGGCCCGAGTGGCATGCTGAGAGTGTCTGACTGAGTGAGGCCGAGAGCCAATGTTGTGAGGATATTATGAAATGAGAGAGGTCGAGTGCCTGAGAGTGATTTATGCCATGATTTGGCTTGTTTATAGCGCTTGGGCTGTAGGAGCACCTCCGGAGTCTGTACACACCCCCAGTGAGCGCATGTATCTACTGAGTGCGAGTGATGAGTGACGAGTGATTAGGAGTCATGAGTGACAGTGAGGTTGCCCGGGGGGCTGATACTGAGTGATGGTGAGGTGCTGAGAGAAATTGTTACGAGTGATGATTATGGCCCGAGGGGCAGTTTTATGATGATATTTTACTGAGTTTTGACTATGATTCACTTCATTTTTCAAACTGATATTACTGAGAGTTTTACTGAGATATATTGAAAATATACTTGTTTTAAAGGATTTTTTGGAAATTGGTTTTCGAACTTATGTATACTGTATTGAGACTTGATGTTTTACTGTTTTGTGGATTGGTGTTTTGTGGTGTGTGTTTTATATACTTAAGACTGTGATTTATTTTCATTACTACTGAGTAGGTGTACTCATCATTACTCCCTGCACCCTTGTGTGCAGATCCAGGTACTGGTTCGGAGCAGTAGTTGTCCGAGCTCATTGTCATCAGCGTTGGGGATTTCGAGGTAGTTGTCCAGCGTCCGCAACTTCTCCACTTCCCTTCTTCATATAGTTCTTAGTATTTGATTCATAGACATTATTATGACATTAGAAGCGTTAGTTTATTTCTTAGATGCTCGTGATCGGTTGACTCCAGTCTTGGGGGTTTTGTTTAGAGACTTAGAGAAAAATGTTAATTGCTTATTTTGCTGATTATTATTGATTTTTGAATTATTATAATATAACAAATGTGTTTAATGTGATGGTTGGCTAGCCTAGTTCCACGATAGGCGCCATCACGGCCTGTTAGGATTTGGGGTCGTGAGAAGTTGGTATCAGAGCTCTAGGTTAGATAGGACTTAACGGTCATGAGCAGGTTTAGTAGAGTCTTGCGAATCGGTATGAAAATGTTTGTACTTATCTTCGAGAGGCTACAAAACTCTTAGGAAAAATCTCATTTTCTTGAACTCTTTCGTGACATTCTATTGGTTCTTGAAATCTAAACTATTGTTGTTTCATTCTCTCACAGATGGTGAGGACATGCACTACCGATTAGGGTGACCAGACACCAGCCAGACCCACAAGGGGTCGAGGCCGTGGTGGAGTTTGGGGACCCCTTGCAGCAGCCGAGACAGTACCACAGGATCCCCCTATCATTCAGGATCAGGTTCCCGCCGAGGGGGCTCCAGCGGGACACGCTCAGGCACTGGCAGTGCCTATTGTTATTCCGGGTCTTCAGGAGACCCTGGCTCAGATATTGACGGTGTGTACCAGTTTAGCTCAGGCAGTTGCTATGTCTACTACTGCCACTGCAGCTCAGGCCGAGGGAGTGTCGCGCCCCCTTTTTCCTTGCGGAGGTCGAGTTCAGAACATTTGGGTTGAGACAACTCTTTCCTTTCGGGAATGGGGTTTGCATTTTTGAAGAGTCGCCACCTAACGATTTTGAGGTGCGTTAGGGCACCTAAGGGGTTTATCTGTAATTAGGTTGTGAACCAGAGATAGGGTAAGGGCTTGAAATTATCCCAAGGGGAAGGTGTTAGGCACCCCTCAGGATCCACAAGTGTGGTTCCCGGCCAAATAGCTTTGTGAATTTGTGAAACTTAGCAAACAAACAAATAAAGGCTCAGATAAGAGGGGATTCAAGGTTTAAGAATACAAGGTATTTGAAAATAATTAGAGAAGAACTAAGTTTTGAAAAAAAGAGTTACAGTCTAAGCATGTAAAGTAAAGGATATCCTAGGTTTGAGATAATATGGATCACATCAATGCAATACCCGGTATGACACTTCTCAAAAAGGGGCTACATGTGGTATTAGCGCACTGGTCATCATATCCATATTTTACGCTTTCCCACCCCATGGAGGTAATTAAAGCGCGTATTGGTCACGAACTCTATTACATGCTGCTACTCGGCCCCTTTCCTATTAATCCTGGAGGAAGTTAGGACTACTATCCTAAAATGGAGGTTTCTAGGTACACCCTCAGGTTTCAAAGGTAAAAATGCTAAGGCGACAAATAACAAAACAGGTAGGATTGCACATAAGGGAAGAGCATGGAAAGCAATTAAGAAGGCTCAAGTACACCTCCACATATATTGCACATATGCATCATGCCTCATACACAAATTTGGGTCCAGATTCAGTTCCTAAACATGATATCTAATGACAATAACAGGATCATATCTGTCACATAACTTAGAGAGGAAGTCCTAGTCAGGTTTGCCTACTGATTTTAGCATGCTGGTAGTTACACATGATCACAAAGACAGATCTGGTTTTATTTCTTGTAATTTATTACCTAAGGCTTGCCTGGATGTAAAATAGCATGCAGCAGTTGTACAGGTTTGTTAAGGGTTCCAGATTGTCAATCCTATTAGCATGTGATTCTAAGTGTGTACAAAGGACTAATTGCCAGTTTATTTGGAACAGGGGACTGTTTTAGACATGTGTTCAGACTAAGTAAGAGAGTATGATCCTATTGCATGATGTCTAATGCAGCATGATGACTTAAACACGAGTTTCTAAATGAATACAGAATCACAACATTATGCATAACTTCAGGAACAACACAGGTGACAGATTTTAATCGTTGTTTTCCTAGAGCAGGATCTCTACGTGTATAGCGTGGAAAAGCATGATTGCAGATTTGTTAACATAATTATTCTAAGGCATGCCCCTTTTTAGATTACATTTCAGAATACATGGGCAAAATCACACGGTAGAAGTTTTTTGTCGTTATTATTGATCCTATGAACATGATTTTGTAAGTGAAGGCAATGAGTGATGATATGCTGAAAGGAAAGCATATGTATGAACCTAAGTGACATGGTATCTAAATGCATGGAATACTTGATTCCTAGACATTATTACTAGTGCGCACATAAAAAATAAACCTAGAAAACATGATATCTACCCATACTTCTACTATAGCATGCATATCCCCACCCATTTTCACTACCCAACCCCAGAATTATTTTTACAAATTATTACAAGCCTCGGAATATGAATTACATAATTAAAATAGGAAAAGAAGAATTTAACTATAGGGAGCCTTCCATAGTAGGCCCAAGTATCGAGGTCCTCAATTCCATGTACTGTTATTTCATAACATTTCATAGTCCCGGGCGTGTCAAAGTTCCCTAAGGATCTCAGAGGATCTCGTGCAGTGCTCACACCCATATTTCATAGCCAAGATGGAGTAAGTGCAGTGTGGAAGAGCTAGCTCTTGTGTGTCAAAGTTCAGAGGGAGTTCAAGGGTCCCTAAGCAATGCTCACACAGAAGGGGCAGAACCTAGTGTCTAAGAGTATAGTGAAAGTGCTCATAGTTTGAGGAGTTTGAGAGAATAGTTTTAAAACAGTTCGGAACAATTTTGGGAAAAAAAGCAAGCAGGAACAGTTCTGGAAGAGAAATTACTTGAAACATTCTTGTAAAACTGGGAGAAAGTAGTTTTAGAAAGACAGATTGAGAAGAGCAGGGTAATCAGCAAACAAAGACCAAACCCAAAACATGTTTAGTATCACACAAAGAACCAAGTCAGGTTCAGCAACCAGGCTTTCACATAGGGGTAGCAGGGGTTGGGAACACATAGGTCACATGATGACAAACATGTAATAGGTAGCACATAATCCGGAATTCTTTGGGATTCAGGGGATAGGGGACATAGTAAAGAATAGAAGTAACCAAGACAGGATCAAATACAGTAAGGTCTGCCAAAACTAATATACCAAACATAAGCGGAAAGGTTCAATGAGGATAGACTTTGAACACATAAAGGCGTTCTACCAAACAAAGGAAACTGGATATACTAGGCAGAACATGCAATCCTAGTTACATGTTGGAAATTAGAACAATAAGTTAAAAAAAAATGAGAATCATCAAGAACTGTAACAGCAATGTAAACATGTTGGTTTGAAGACTAAAATATAAATTAGGACATACCAGTAGAGTGTAGATAACAATAACACAAAGCAGAATGTAAGAGATGAACAATAGTTAGCCTTGGATTGCAGCCGGCTAACTCAGATCGGTAGTGAGTAGCATAGAAGAGAGAATAGAGAGAGAGCAAGTTTAATTGTGAGAGAGGGTGCACAGATTAGTTTGTGTCTATGTGTCGTGTCAATGCATGGATAGAGTATATATATCGTTTGGACTTAGGTGACAAAAAATAAGGTAAAAATCAGACTGCCCGGTAATTATGGGACTCAGAGAATCAATTAGCTGTAAAAATCAGTACCAGTATTCCCTTAATTAATGGAACTATTCAAACAATGAGTAACAAATAAGGAAAGACCATATATAGCTTAGAAGAATGTAAAATAGTGTAAGTATAACAAGCAATTAGGGTTTTGAATTGAAGGTTGAACTCAAACGGCTAGTAGGTGAACACAATTAAGGAAAATTATTATGCACATGACATATAAAGAAACAATTCCAAACCGAATTAAGTAGACAATTGAGACTAGGTTCAGAAAATATTAATTAAGGAAGTAATCAATTAACAGTAAACGGATCAAGGTAAGAAATAGACTAGAGTTTGGAAATCAGTAGGAGTATCTCATAGGAAATCAGCAAGACTTTCGAATCATAGTGAGTCAGGGATTCAAACAACACTAGTGAATAGAGATTCAAATAACACTAGTGAATAGAGATTCCAGTGTATGAATGGAATAAAAACATTATAAAATAGGTTAAGAAATAATTAAGTAACACATTACGGAGAATCAGGGATTCGAACAAGCATAATATCAATTGAAGGGAATTAACATGAATTAATACAGATACTAGGCAAGAAATAAAATCCCTAACACGTCAAATTAAGGAACAATGAGATAAGAAGGGAAGCAAGAGAAAAAATCAAAGACGAATAACATAGGGCAAAGATCAATGAGTCACAGGACTCTTGAAACATAAACACATATGCAAACACATAGGCAAATCAGTAGTTTCAGGTTTCAGGTCTAAAATTAGGGCTTTCATCACGACGAGTTAGATAAAGGAGATAAACTTAAACAAATTACTAAAATATAGTAGAGAATCTAGGAAGATGCTAAAAAACCAACAGGAAAAGTCATTCAAGAACCGGGTTACGAAACCCTAGTTTAAAAACAAAGAGTCGTTTTAGCAAAATCGGAGAACCTTTGAGAAAACAACGAAACAACTTAAAGTGTACATAGATCTATCATAAATCTGAAAGAAAATCAGAAAATCTTGAGTTTTAGGGTTTTAGAGCACCTAGAGAAAGAATGAAAAACCTTGAAGTTTCACCGGCCATTAGCCGGAGGGGTCATATATCTTACTCAAACGGCCAGAGGTGGCCGGAGATGGCATGAGGGACCATGGGAGGAGTTGAACCGCTTCAGGTTCATCTGAGGGCCTTATGGTGTCATTAGACCGACGCGGGGTGAAGCAGTAGCCAAAAGATGATGAGAGGCCATGGTTTTCGGCGAGGGAAATGGCCGGAGGAGACGAACAAACTTTATCGGAGAAGAGGAGACTGGAAGTCTCTAGAGAGAACCATAGAGATAGAGAGATAGTGTGAGAAGAGTGAAATGAGGAGAGGGGGGGTAGTCTTAGGTCTAATTTAGGAAAGGGGAAACCCGGACCGTTGATCAAAATTGATCAACGACCAGGATTAAATCCTGTATTGGGTCGGGCAGATCAGGGTATTGGGCCTGGGGTAATTGGGTCGTTCATTGGGGTATTGGGCCAGTTTAATCAGGTGGGTTTGAGTTTAATTTAGGCTATAATTGAAAATTAAAAATGGCTATTAGTTAAATATCCATTAAAATAGATAATAATTAATAAAAATAGCTAGTAATTATAAAAATGAAATTAATGCTAAATAACTGAAATTAAGGTAATTAACTAATATTAAAAAATATAAAGTGGCTAATTATTGATTTAAATGGTATAAAACATATAATTAGGCTATAATTGTAAAAGTACTGTAATTATACCTAAATAATGCCAAATTGGATAATTTATGAAATAATTAAATCCTAATAGGATTAAAATAATATATTGAGCTGGGATATATTTGGAAAATTATTATAATACAATTTATGCATAATTATAGAGTATAAAATACTGAATAATTTGGAAAAGAAATTAATAAAAATATGGAAGATTATGGAAAAATGCATTTATTATAAAAAGTGATGTTGCCGGTATATATGCAAATTTAAAAAAATATTTTGAGGGAAAATTGGGTATCAACAGGGAGGCATTCAGACTCCAACTGCCCCGACACCTAAACAGGTTGTACAGGGTATTCAGGCACCGGGGGTAGTGCCAGCCTAGCCGGTTGCCCCAGTTCAGGACTATGTGGTTCCGGCCATGCCCGAGGATGAGCAGCGTAGGCTGGAGTGGTTCAGTAGACTTCAGCCTTTGAGTTTCAGCAGCACAGAGGGTGAGGATGCCCAAGGTTTTCTGGATAAATGCTAGAGGATACTACGTACTGCGGGTATTTTGGAGACCAGTAGGGTGTCGTTTGCTACATTTCAGTTTGCGGGTGCTGCTTTCACTTGGTGGGAGGCATTCGAGAGGCGTAGGCCGGTTGGTTCAGCACCTCTCACCTGGCAGCAGTTCTCCACGATGTTTTTGGAGAAGTATGTTCCTCAATCCCACAGAGAGGAGTAGCGCAGGTAGTTTGAGCAGCTGCGCCAGGGAGAGTTGTCAGTTACTCAGTACGAGATGAGGTTTTCCGAGTTTGCTAGACATGCTTCGGAGTTAGTCCCTACTGACAGGGAAAGGATCTAGAGATTTGTAGATGGTCTCACGTATCAGCTTCGGATTTTGATAACCATGGAGAGAGTGTCTGGAGCTACATTTGAGCAGGTAGTTGACATTGCTCGGTACATTGAGTTGGTTCGTAGGCAGGAGCGTGAGAAGAGGGAGGCCAAGAGGCCTCGGGGATCAGGTAGCTTCAATGGTGCCCCTTCCAGAGGGCAGTTTCAGCACAGCAGAGGTCATCCATTTAGACCTCCACAGCCAGCTCGCCCAACTTACAGTGGTGCATCTTCAAGGCAGGGTCCTCACAGTTCTTATCTGGGACGTTCATCTTTTAGTGCACTTCCAGCTCAGAGCTCCTCTAGAGCATCATCATATCAGGGTTCTTTTATGCACGGTTTATCCGGCGGTTATCATGGTGGCAGGGGTTCTCTTCAGTCTCCATCTTCAGCTCCAGGTGGTTGTTTTGAGTGTGGAGAGTTCGTACATGGATGGAGGCAGTGTCCCCGTCGTCCTGGTAGTTCAGCTCACCAGAGGGTTCAGCCCTCGACATCAGCCCCAGCCACTTCACCACCTACCCAGGCAGCTAGGGGTGGTGGTCAGGCATCTAGAGGCCGCCCTAGAGGGGGAGGTCGAGTAGGCGGAGGCCAGCCACATATTTATGCACTTCCGGCTAGGCCTGATGATGTGGCCTCAGATGCGCTGATTACAGGTACTATCTCAGTTTGTCACGGTGATGCTTTAGCTTTATTTGACCCTGGTTCCACGTACTCTTATGTCTCATCCTATTTTGCTCACTTTCTGAATATGCCCCGTGAGTCTTTAATTATGTATGTTCATGTTTCGACTCCGGTGGGCGATACTATTATTGCGGACCATGTGTATCGGTCGTGTCTTATATATATTGGGGGTCTGGAGACCCGAGTGGACTTGATGTTACTCAGTATGGTTGATTTTGATGTGATTATGGGCATGGATTGGTTATCCCCGTGTCATGTTATTCTTGATTGTCATGCTAAGACCGTGACCCTAGCTATGCATGAAGTTCCGAGAGTTGTGTGGAGAGGGTCTATAGAGCATGTACCTGGCAAAGTGATTTCTTATTTGAAGGCTCAGCGTATGGTTGAGAAAGGGTGTGAGTCTTATCTTGATTTTGTGCGGGATGTTAGTAGTGAGACTCCTTCTGTGGATTCTGTTCCTGTGGTCCGTGATTTTCTGGACGTATTTTCTGCAGACCTGCCAAGCATGCCACCTGACAGGGATATTGATTTTGGTATTGACCTGGTGCCAGACACCCAACCTATCTCTATTCCACCTTATCGTATGGACCCATCGGAGTTGAAAGAATTGAAAGAGAAGCTTCAGGAACTCTTAGATAAAGGGTTCATTCATCTTAGTGTGTTACCTTGGGGTGCACCAATGTTGTTTGTGAAAACGAAGGATGGCTCCATGCGCATGTGTATTGATTATAGGCATCTGAATAAGGTTACGGTGAAGAACCGATATCCTTTTCCTAGTATTGATTACTTGTTTGACTAGCTTCAGGGAGCTAGAGTGTTCTCCAAGATTGACTTGAGGTTCGGATATCACCAGTTGCAGATTCGGGATTCTGACATTCCGAAGACTGCTTTCAGGACCAGATATGGTCATTATGAGTTTCTGGTTATGTCATTTGGGCTGACCAATGCCCCGCCCGCATTCATGCAATTGAGGAATAGTGTGTTTCAGCCTTACCTTGATTCGTTCGTCATTGTGTTCATTGATGACATCCTGGTTTATTCCCGTAGTCAGGAAGAGCATGCTCAACATCTGAGGGTTGTGTTACAGAGGTTGAGGGAGGATAAGCTTTATGCAAAATTCTCCAAGTGTGTGTTTTGGCTTGGTTCAGTAGCTTTCTTGGGGCACGTGGTGTCTAGTGAGGGTATTCAGGTTGATACGAAGAAGATTGAGGCGGTGCAGAGTTGGCCCAGACCGTCCTCAGCTACAGAGATTAGGAGTTTCCTTGGTTTTGCGGGATATTACTGTCGCTTTGTTGAAGGATTCTCTTCCATTGCTTCACCATTGACTAGATTGACCTAGAAGGGTGCTCCATTCAGATGGTCCAATGAGTGTGAGGAGAGCTTTCAGAAGCTCAAGTCGGCATTGACCACAACTCCGGTATTGGTTCTGCCTACTGGTTCGGGTTCTTATACAGTCTATTGTGATTCTTCTAGAATTGGTTTGTGAGCGGTATTGATACATGACGGTAGGGTGATTGCCTACGCATCTAGACAGTTGAAGGTGCACGAGAAGAATTATCCAGTGCACGATCTTGAGTTAGCTGCCATTGTTCATGCCTTGAAGATTTGGCGGCATTGTTTGTATGGAGTGCAGTGTGAGATTTTCATTGATCATCGTAGTTTGCAGTATCTGCTGAAGTAGAAGGACTTAAATTTGCGTCAGAGGAGGTGGTTGGAGCTTCTCAAGGATTATGACCTCACTATTTTGTGCCATCCGGGGAAGGCCAATGTAGTGGCTGATGCTTTGAGTCGTAGGGTCGAGAGTTTGGGGAGTCTAGCTTACCTTTCAGCAGCAGAGCGACCTTTAGCACTTGATGTTCAAGCTTTATTGGGTCAGTTGGTGAGATTGGATTTGTCAGACCCTCCGCGGGTAGTAACTAGCATGACTTCCAAGTCTTCTCTTTATGATCATATTAGAGCCCGGCAGTATGATGATCCTTATTTGTTAGTACTTCAATATAAGGTCCGTCGAAGTGATGCCAGGGATGTGAAAATCGGTGATGACGGTGTTATGAGGATGCAGGGCCGTATTTGCGTGCTCAATGTGGATGGGCTTCGAGAGTTGATATTAGCAGAGACCCACTACTCACGGTATTCCATCCATCTGGGTGCCGCGAAGATGTATTAGGATATGAGACAACAATATTGGTGGAGGCGGATGAAGAGAAATATTGTTGAGTATGTAGCACGGTGTCTCAACAGCCAGCAGGTCAAGTATGAGCAGCAGAGACCAGGTGGATTACTATAGAGGTTAGATATTTCTGAGTGGAAGTGGGAGCAGATCACTATGGACTTTGTAGTTGGGCTTCCACGGACTTCGAAAGGTTTTGATGCTATTTAGGTCATTGTGGATAGATTGACCAAGTCCGTGCACTTCATTCCTGTTGGTACTACTTATACTTCAGAGCGGTTAGCTGGTATTTACATTAGGGAGAATGTCTGATTGCATGGGGTTCTAGTTTCTATCATTTCTGACAGAGGTACTCAGTTCACATCTCAGTTTTGGAAGGCCGTATAGAGAGCTATGGGTACTCAGGTAGAGTTGAGCACTGCATTTTATCCTCAGACCGACGGGCAGTCTGAGCAGACTATTCAGATTTTAGAGGACATGTTACGTTCCTGTGTGATTGATTTTGGTGGTTCATGGGATTAGTTTCTGCCACTTGCAGAGTTTACATATAATAATAGCTACCAGTCTAGTATTCAAATGGCCCCGTATGAGGCTTTATATGGTAGGAGGTGTAGATCTCCGATTGGTTGGTTCGAGCCCGGTAAGGCTAGGCTATTAGGCACAGATCTGATTCAGGATGCGTTAGAGAAGGTGAAGTTGATTCAGGAGCGACTTCGCACGATGCAGTCTAGGCAGAAGAGTTATGCGGACCAGAAGGTCCGGGATGTGTCGTTTATGGAAGGTGATAAGGTACTGCTGAAGGTATCACCCATGAAGGGTGTTATGAGGTTTGAAAAGAGGGGAAAGTTGAGTCCTCGGTTTGTTGGTCCTTTTGAGGTGCTTCAGAAGATTGGAGAGGTGGCTTATAGACTTGCCTTGCCACCCAGCTTGTCGAGTGTTCATCCGGTATTTCATGTGTCGATGCTCCGTTAGTATGTTGGTGACCCGTCTCATGTGTTAGACTTCAGCACAGTTTATCTCGAGGGTGATATGCCATATGAGGTAGAGCAAGTAGCCATTTTGGATCGTCGGGTCAGAAAGTTGAGGTCCAAGGATATAGCTTCAGTGAAGGTACAGTGGAGAGGTCATCCAGTGGAGGAGGCTACTTGGGAGACCGAGAGATGCAGAGCATATATCCTCACTGGTTTGAGACTCCAGGTTTGTTTCTAGACCCGTTCGATGACGAACGTTTCTTTAAGAGGGGGAGAATGTAACGACCCGATCGGTCTTTACGTAGAATCTGCATTTTTATTTACTATTATTTCCCTATTATAGGTTGGTTATACCGTTGATGATGTGTTGGCGTTGGTTGGCTCGGGTTCCGAATGGTTGTAGTGAGAATTTAGCCATTTACTCTTTAAAAATAGCCTTATAGTTTAAAACATCAACTGAGAGTTGACTTAGTGGTCAACAAACTCGGAATGCGGATTTTATGGCTCGGCTAGCTTCATTAGGTGATTTAGGACTTAGGAGTGTGTTCAGAATATTTTTGTGATGTCCGGTGTAGAATTAGGCTTGAATTGGCGAAAGTTAGTTTTTGGTGATTTCTGGTCGGTAGTGGAAAATAGGCTATCGGGGTCGGAATGGAATTCCGACAGTTGGAATAGGTTCGTAATGTCATTTTGGATATGTCTGCAAAATTTCAGATCAATTGGAGTTGTTTTGGATAGTTTTGGTATTGTCGGTGGAATTTAAAATTTTCAAAGTTCTTAGGCTTGAATTCGATGTGATTTTGGTGTTTTGATGTTGTTTTTGGTGTTTCGAAGGCTCGATTAAGTTTGAATAATCATTTATGATGTGTTGGTAAATTTGGTTGGGGTCCCGAGGGGCTCGGGATTGATTTCGGGTGGCTAACGGGCATTTTTGGCCTTAGGAAGTCTGCTGTTTTTTTTCTAGTGTTTTGACAGCAAAAAAAATTCATTCACTGCGATCGCGTAGGGTTAAACTGAGACAGGTGAAATTTGTGTTGTGCGATCGCCAGCAGGGTCTGCGATCGCGAAGGGAGAGGAGGCGAAGCAGTGCGATCGCGTGAAGGCTGGTGTGATCGCACTAGGCTGAGGCGCGTGGGCTGGCAAGGGGAAATAAGGCAGTGCGAATGCGGGCAGTGGTGTGCGATCGCGTGGGCCCTAATGCGAACGCACTAAGTATTTTATTAAAAACCTGGGCAGTTATATTAAAACCCTCCGCGACCATTAATCACTTTTTCACCATTATTCAACGGGAAGAAGCTTTTGAGGCGATTTTTAAGAGAGGAAATCATTGTTCTTCATTGAGGTAAGGATTTTGGACCCTAAAACTCGATTATATGTGATTAAGTCTCAAAATATCAGTGTTTAATTCATGAAAATTAGTAGAAAAAGGTGAATTTAGGACTTGAGATTATGAGACCTTTTAGGGATAATTTGAGGGGTCAAACAAACTCTGATTTTTGAGTTCTTTATATGTACGGATTCGTGAGATGATGAAGAAAATTTTGGTATAAAATTTGTCGAGTTCCGAGACGCGGGCTTGGGGGTCGGGTTTTGGCTAATTTCGGGGTTTGTGCAAAAATTGATATTTTTCAATTGAAATTCATTCCCTTAGCATAATTTGATGATAAAAATCTGGTCTTTATAGATTTTGAGCACTCGGAGGTTGATTCGAGAGGCAAGTGTGTTGCTGAATAGTTTCAGGCTAGTTTGAGGTAAGTAATGTCTTTAAATCCTGTCCTGAGGGTGTGAAACCCCGGACTTTACATCCTTTAACGGATTTGGAGTGACGCACACACTGGATGACGAGTGTGGGGCGTGCACAAATTGAAAATTTGGAAACATATTCCTTTTTAGGCAACTATTGAGTTGCGAAACTGCTTTTAAAGCATATGAGTTATAATATTACTATGTTTTGATATATTTGGGTTGTAAGCCATGTTTGGGGCCTAGTGTCGATATGTTTTAACCCCTTGGGGGCTATTTTACATATATTCTCACTCCTTTGAAACTATGATTTTACACTCAGTCTTTCTTGTGAAATTGTTGTCACTCTTATTTGATAATATTACTATTTCTTGAATTGAAATACTATTTTGGGTCGAGAAAACCATTTTATTCATGGCTCGAGTGGTATGTTGAGAGTGTCTGACTGAGTGAGGCCGAAGGCCAATGTTGTGAGAATGTTATGAAATGAGAGAGGCCGAGTGCCTGAGAGTGATTTATGCCATGATTTGGCTTGTTTATAGCGCTTGGGTTGTAGGAGCCCCTCCGGAGTCTGTACTCACCCATAGTGAGCGCAGGTATCCACTGAGTGCGAGTGTCGAGTGACGAGTGATGTGGAGGCATGAGTGACAGTGAGGTTGCCCGCGGGGCTGATACTGAGTGATGGTGAGGTGCTGAGGGAAATTGTTACGAGTGATGATTATGGCCCGAGGGGCAGTTTTATGATGATATTTTACTGNCGAGTGATGAGTGATTGGGAGGCATGAGTGACAGTGAGGTTGCCCGCGGGGCTGATACTGAGTGATGGTGAGGTGCTGAGGGAAATTGTTACGAGTGATGATTATGGCCCGAGGGGCAGTTTTATGATGATATTTTACTGAGTTTTGACTATGATTCACTTCATTTTTCAAACTGATATTACTGAGAGTTTTACTTAGATATATTGAAAATATACTTGTTTTAAAGGATTTTCTGGAAATTGGTTTTCGAACTTATGTATATTGTATTGAGACTTGATGTTTTACTGTTTTGTGGTGTGTGTTTTATATACTTCAGACTGTGATTTATTTTCATTACTACTGAGTTGGCGTACTCATCATTACTCCCTGCACCCCTGTGTGCAGATCCAGGTACTGGTTCGGAGCAGTAGTCGTCCGAGCTCGTTGTCATCAGCGTTGGAGATTTCGAGGTAGCTGTCCAGCGTCCACAGCTTCTCCACTTCCCTTCTTCATATAGTTCTTAGTATTTGATTCATGGACATTATTATGACATTATCAGAGTTAGTTTATTTCTTAGATGCTCGTGATCGATTGACTCTAGTCTTGGGGGTTTTGTTTAGACAGCAGATTATATTATAATTGCATAAAGACTTAGAGAAAAATGTTAATTGCTTATTTTGCTGATTATTATTGATTTTTGAATTATTATAATAGAACAAATGTGTAGTAATGTGATGGTTGGCTAGCCTAGTTCCACGATAGGCGCCATCACGGTTTGTTAGGATTTGGGGTCGTGACACTTCACCACTCCATGGGGAACTTATTGTTATAAGGTCATGCTATTTGGTTTGAAGAATGCAGGGGAAACTTACATGAGATCCATGAATACCATATTCCATGACATGATGCACAAAGAGATTGAAGTGCATGCTGATTATGTGATCATTAAGTCCAGAACACAAGCTGACTATGTGCAAGTCTTGAAAAAGTTCTTTGAAAGTCTACGAAGGTACAAGCTCAAACTCAATCCAGCAAAACGTGCATTTGGAGTTCCTTCTAAGAAGTTTTTGGGGTTTATAGTTAGTCGAAGAGGAATTGAGTTAGATCCTTCCAAGATAAAGACGGTTTGACAGCTGCCTCGCCCGAAGAACAAAATAGAAGTCATGAGTTTACTCGGGAGGTTGAACTACATCAGCAGGTTCATCCTGCAGCTTACAACCACACGTGGGCCTATTTTCAAGTTGTTGAAAAAGAACGCCGCTATCAAGTGGACATATGAGTGGCAAGAAGCTTTTGATAAGATCTAGGAATATTTGTCAAATCCCCTTGTTTTGGCCCCGCCGGAACCTGGCAGGCCTCCGTTTTTATATATGTCAGTAATGGATACTTCTTTGGTTATGTTCTGGGTCAACATGATGTCCTTGGCAAAAAGTAACAAGCAATATATTATTTAAGCAAAAAGTTCACCACTTCTGAGGCCAAATACACTATTTTGGAATGGACATGTTGCGCCTTAACCTGGGGCGCCCAGAATCTTAGGCGTTATCTTTTGTCCTATATAACATACCTCACATTCCGAATGGATCCCCTGAAGTACATCTTTCAGAGGTCGATGCTAACTGGAATATTGGCAAAATGGCAAATCTTGCTCACGGAGTTGGATATTGTTTATGTCGCTCGTACTACCATAAAGGCACAAGCTTTGGCTGATCATCTTGCAGAAAACCCAGTTGATGATGAGTATGAATCTTTGAACACATAAATCCCAGATGAAGAAGTTAATTTAGTTGAAGAAGTAGTAAAATATGACAGTCAAATTTGGAAACTAAACTTTGATGGGGCTGTCAACACCTAAGGCGTAGGGATTGGGACAATTCTTGTATCACTTATTGGGAAACATTACCATGCCACGAAGCGACTTTGTTTCTTCTGTACAAACAACACGACAGAATATGAAGCTTACATCGTGGGTCTGAACATGCCAACAAACCTAAATGTGCATGAACTGTTGGTGATGGGAGATTCAGATTTGCTTATTAGGCAGGCTCAAGGTGATTGGGAGACTCGAGACATCAAGCTCATTCCATATAGAAAATGTGTGGAAGATCTTAGAAAAAGGTTCAAGTCCATCGGGTTCAGGTACTTTCCCAGGTTTCACAATGAATTAGTTGATGCCTTGGCCACCCTGGCCTCAATGCTTCCATATCCGGGTAATACTCACATTGACCCATTAGAAATTCAAATTCGGGATTAACATGGTTATTGTAACACAATTGAAGCAGAACCAGATGGTGAACCATGGTACCATGATATTAAACAATATCTAAAAATAAGAGAATATCTGGAACATGCTAATAGGGATCAAAAGAGAACTATTAGGCGACTCTCTAATGGTTTCTTTTTGAGTGGGGAAATCCTATACAAATGGACTACGGATTTGAATTAGTTGAGATGTGTGGATGCCAAAGAAGCTGAAATAATCATGAATGAAGTGCAATCGAGAGTATGTGGTCCGCACATGAATGGATATGTTCTAGTAAAAAAATCCTTCGGACATGTTATTATTGGCTTACTATGGAGCGATATTGCTTTCGTTTTGTTCGCAAGTGCCATCACTGTCGGATTCACATTGACTTGATTCACTCACCTCCTTTAGAGTCGTATCCTATGTTGGTTCCTTGGGCTTTTGTTGCTTGGGGAATGGACGTCATTGGACCAATCGAGCCAAAAGCTTCAAACGAGCATAAATTCATCTTGGTTGCAATTGATTACTTCACCAAATGGGTGGAAGCTATTACATTGAAAGCAGTTACCAAGAAAGTAGTAGTAGACTTTGTTCAGTCCAACATCATCTATCATTTCATTATTCCAAAAATCATTATTACAGATAATGCTGCTAATTTGAATAGTCATCTGATGAAGGAGGTATGTGCATAATTTAAAATTGAGCATCGCAGTTCTACTCCTTACCGACCCAAAGCTAATGAAGTTATTGAAGTTGCGAATAAGAACATCAAAATGATTCTTAGGAAGATGGTCCAAGGGTGTAGACAATGGCACAAGAAGGTTCCTTTTGATCTTTTGGGATACCGGACAACTATCCGTACATAAGTTGGCGTAACGCCCTATTTATTGGTTTATGGCACTGAAGCGGTAATACCTGCTGAAGTTAAGATTCCCTCTCTCCGAATCATTGTTGAAATAGTCAGGTTTTGATATTGAGAAAGAAGATCTCCAAAAATTAAAGACAGAATCTCCCGGCAATGTGTACAACCATTGACGAAGTCAATCTTTCTAACAAGTGTAATGGACTCAAGGTCAAGTTTCCAATGAAATCAAGGCCACAAACTTACCACCATTTTAAAACTAACGAATCTTTCTTTATTCATAACAGGAACAAGACAATTTAAGGAAACAATTTGTGGATAGACGGACACCACCAAGTGAAGTTCTCAAATCCTTGATTTCCTTCCAATATACATGTAATCATGTTATTTTAGTTTCATTATAGGGAATCAATACCCTATCTTCAACACATGGTACTACATCCACTGGTTGCATTACTTTCTGCCAACGTAGGGTACGACATTCCCTAGTAGCATCTAAGAACGCTGCAAGCCTTATTTTATTGCTAACATAGGGTACACCATTCCATAGTGGAATCTTAGGGCGCCACGATCCTCACCTTATTGCCAACACAGGGTATACATCCCCTGGTTCCATTTATCATTGCTAACATAGGGTACAATATTCCCTAGTAGCATTTCAGAGTGCCACGAGCCTCATTTTATTGACAACGTAGGGTACGACATTCCCTAGTAGCATCTTAGAGTGCCATGAGCCTCATCATATTGCCAACACATGCTACTACATCCCTTGGCTCTATTACTTATTTCAAACATAGGGTACGACATTCCCTAGTAACATTTCAGAGCGCCACGAGCCTCATTTTATTGCAAACATAGGGTACGACATTACCTAGTAGCATCTCGAATGCCACGAGCCTCATCTTATTTCCAACACAGGGTACTACATCCTCTGGCTGCATTACTTTCTGCCAATATAGGGTACAACATTCACTAGTAGCATCCTAGAGTGCCACGAGCCTCATCTTATTGTCAACACAAGGTACTACATCCCTTGGTTTCCTTCCTTCTTGTTAACATAGGGTAAGGCATCCCTACTATTAAAAAAAATAAAAAAAGAAGATACCCATGTAATTTTCAATTCTATATTCTACAATAGCAAAGATAGTTTAATGTGTTTTCAATAACTCACAAAAACTTCCTAGTGCAAACTAGGGCAGAAACGTTTTGTTTGTTTTGTTTGTTTATGATGGCTTGTAGGTTTTCCTGGAAAGTACGGATTGGATGTGCAAAAATAAGATTCCAACTCCCGCCAGAGAAAGTGGAACCTTTGATCTCAATACCAGACGAACCAACTTTGCATAATGCATGCAGAGACATAGCATTTCAAGATCCATCTTCTTATCACCTGATCAAGAAAAGAACCTGTGAGAATATTTCATAGTCTGTTACACCGAGAGCATCAAGTTTCAGTCTAAAGCCAATGGGGGAAGCAGGTCAAGAAACAAGACAAGATTCCAGATGGAATTTAAATAGGAATATTGTAACTCTTAGATTTCAAGAGTATGTAATTTTTCTTTTCATTTTTATGTAATAGTAGGAACCGCGGATCAGAACCTTGATGGAACTTTGCTCGGCTCTCTCAACATCTTAGCATAGTCCATTATTCTTCTTCCACTTGAACTACACGTGACTTGATTCCTCTACAACTCGGGATATGTAGGCTGCTTAAAGTCGAGGCTCAGTCGCAACCTTTTTTTTCTTTTTTAAATAATAGTGAGGTAAACAATCAGTCACTTTGTTCGTTTTCTTTGCCTAAAAACTCTTCATGTTTCCAAACAAAGAGGGACATCCTGTGAACAACTAATTTTTTACCACACCCAAAATTCTATACTATTTTAGTGTAATATTTCTTTTAGGTCCTATCTTAATATTTTTAACGTTTATCTTACTTTAATAAACAACATACATACATACATACATACATACATACATACATACATACATACATACATACATACATATATATCTATATATATGGGGTTTCTTTTAGTTAGAATTTTTAAAAAGAGAACTAGTGACTTTATACCTTTCTGAGTGTTTATTTAAAATTAGTTACAGTCTAATGGTAAGTTTTTCTTTTATATATTTTGTAGTATGAAAGAGTAGTTGGTTAATATTCTTATTCTTGTATCTTTTGTAACAACCCGACCGGTCGTTTTGAGCTCTAGCATGTTGTTCGATAGTTTGAGGCCATGAGTAGCTTCACTTCAGGTATTATGACTTGTACGCATGGTCGGAATTGGAATTTCGGAGTTTAGAGTTGAATTGGAAAGAAAGCTCTCATTTCGGAAGCTTTAAGTTGGAAGAATTGACTATGGTCGAACTTTTGAGTAAATAACCTTGGAATCGAGATTTGAAGGTTCCAAAAGGTTCGTATGATAATTTGGGACTTGGGCGTATGTACGGATCGGGTTTCAGATGACCCAGGAGCGTTTCGGCGCCTATTGTGGAGGTTGGCAATTTGGAAGAATTTCATAAATTTAGGTTGAGGTGAACTTCAATGTAATCGATGTCTGTTTGGGATACCGAGTCTTGGAATAGCTCCGTATGGTGATTCTGGTATTGGGAGCGCGTCCAGAAGTGGATTTTAGGTCCGTAGGTCATATCAGGGTCATTTTGCGGAAGTTAGAAATTTGAAGGCTTTTGAGAAGTTTTACCGGGAGTGGACCTTTTGATACTGGGGTCGGATTCCGATTACGGAAGTGGGAGTAGTATTGTAATGTCGAATGTGACTTGTGTGCAAAATTTGTGGTCAATTGGTTATGATTTGATGGGTTTCGTGAACGCGAGAAAGTGGATGCAAATGCAAGGAAAGAGCTCGGCAAGCCTTCGCGAAGACGGCCAAGGCGATGCGAACGTGAAGAAGAAAGGTGGAGATGGGCCTAAGGCTATTTGGCCTACACGAACGCGTAGAAGGGAACGCGAACTCGAGGGTCCTGGGCAGTTGTCCTTCGCGAACGCGAAGAGATATTTCTGGGCGTGAGGTTATTGAGCGTCGCAAACGCGAGGGATTTGTCGCGCTCGCGAAGAAGGGTCGCCTGGGTAGTGAGGTTTTTTAAAGACGAGATTCGGCCATTTTCCTCCATTTTTCTTTTGGTTGGGCGATTTTTGGAGCTCTAAGAAAAGAGATTCTCGTCATCAATGTCAAGGTAAATGATTCCCACCTATTGCTTTCGTTTTGTTCACAAGTGCCACCAGTGTCAGATTCACAGTGACTTGATTCACTTACCTCCTTTAGTGTTGTATCCTATGTCGTCTCCTTGGGCTTTTGTTTCTTGGGGAATGGACGTAATTGGACCAATCGAGCCAAAAGCTTCAAATGGGCATAGATTCATCTTGTTTTCAATTGATTACTTCACCAAATGGGTGGAAGCTATTACATTGAAAGCAGTTACCAAGAAATTAGTAGTACACTTTGTTCACTGCAACATCATCTATCATTTCGTTATTCCAAAAATCATTATCACAGATAATGCTGCTAATTTGAATAGTCATCTGATGAAGGAGGTAGGTGAACAATTAATAATTGAGCATCGTAATTCTACTTACCGGCCCAAAGCTAATGAAGTTGTTGAAGTTGCGAATAAGAACATCAAGAAGATTCTTAGGAAGATGGTCCAAGGGTCTAGACAATGGCATGAGAAGGTGCCTTTTGCTCTTTTGGGATACCGGACAACTGTCCGTACATCAGTTGGTGTAACGCCCTATTTATTGGTTTATGGCACTGAAGCGGTCATACCTGCTGAAGTTAAGATTCCCACTCTCCGAATCATTGTTGAAGTAGGGATCGAGGACACTGACTGTGTCAAGTCCCGATTGGAACAGTTGCGTTAGATTGATGAAAAACGTTTGGCAACAGTTCATTTTGGTTAGTTGTACCAACAAAGAATGGCACGCACTTACAATAATAAAGTGCGCCCAAGATAATTCGAGGTAGGAAAACTTGTTTTGAAACGTATCTTTCCGCACCATGAAGAAGGAAAAGGAAAGTTCGCCCTGAATTGGCAAGGTCCTTACCTCATCAAGAAAGTATTGTCAAAATGAGATCTACATTTTACAGATATATAAGAAAAGGTGACTGATATATTTGTCAACGAAGATGTAGTGAAGAGATACTATGTCTGACATGCCTCTGTTGGGGAATTTTTATACTTAGCATTCTTAAGTTGGGATGACGAAAGTTATCATTCTCGTTATGGTCAACCCTAGTTAGCCCTTTGAAGCCTTGTTTATATTTCTTTGTTCTTCCCTCTTTTGGAACCAATGTATTTGATAAAAAAAGATATTAAAAAAATAATCATCAAAACAAGTCCATGTTAATTGAACTACATTCGATCTTATTCCGATAAGATACGTATGCAGCCTCACTCTGGGGTTCAGTCACACCAAAATAAAAATCCACATTTTTCTAGTATTCAAAGAAATTGGGGCATAATTTTATTTTCGATGGTTGGTCCATCAAAATGGTTCCAAAAGTCGTAATTCAGTTGAATAGCTCTTTTTATCTTTCCCTGCTAAGACCTTCTGATGAACTTCTAGAGAATGCTAAGTTGGTATACTATGGGTGATGCCTCAGCCATTGTAAAGAGAGAAAAATAAATTAAGAGTCTTATTGGTGAAACCCTCACGGGCATTATAAGGTAATGGTGAGTTCAGAGAAAGGCAAATGAGAGAGATCAATTGGTGAAAACCCACAAAGGGCATCGTTGATCGATTTAAAGCTTCGTACATCCAGGCACAAGCATGGTTAAGACAAAGTAGCTCAACTTCAAAATGAAGCATACACCAGATTTTGATAATTAGACAGCTCATGGATTGGGCATCCAGTCCAAAGTGCATGTCATATTCATTGAAGTCAGCATATACCTCAAAATAAGTCCATTTTTTATCTCCCCTAAAGGGATGCTTCTTGATTAAGTTGTAATATCTATTAGTTCACCTTCTTGTTTTCATTTGCATTATTATTTTTGGAGTCCCTTTCAGTCCAATTTTGTCAAAGCAAAGAAAATAAAAGGCCGCAAAATTGGTTACAGATTCCCCGTTATATAAAGCAAACATTGTTGGGCATAAACTGTATGGGCAAAAGCATAAAGCCATATGTCATTTTCCCTGACAAGCAAAAGGCTTGATAGATTGAACAAAGTTTCAAGGGTCAACAAAAGTTACTCAGTTAAATGTTGTTTTGGGAGCAAGATTGTTTGAACCATAAACACAAATGGTGATAGGCGCAAAATAGTTAGGTTTTGATATTGAGAAATAAGATCTCCAAAAATTAGATAGAATCTCCCAGCAATGTGTACAACCATTGACGAAGTCAATCTTTCTAACAAGTGTAATGAACTCAAGGTCAAGTACCCAAGATATCAAGGCCACAAACTTAACACCATTTTAAAACTAACGAATCTTTCTTTGTTCATAACAAGAACAGAACAATTTAAGGAAAAAATTTGTGGATAGACGAATACCACCAAGTGAAGTTCTCAAATCCTTGATATCCTTCCAATGTACATGCTAGTTTCATTATAGGGAATAAATACCCTATCTTCAACACATGGTACTACATCCCCTGGTTGTATTACTTTCTGCCAACATAGGGTACGACATTCCCTAGTAGTATCTCAGAACATTGCAAGACTTATTTTATTGCCAACATAGGGTACACCATTCCCTAGTAGAATCTTAGGGTTCCACGAGCCTCACCTTATTGCCAACACACGGTATTACATCCCCTGATTCCATTCCTCATTGCTAACATAGGGTACAACATTCCCTAGTAGCATCTTAGAGTGTCATTAGCCTCATTTTATTGCCAACGTAGGGTACGGCATTCCCTAGTAGCATCTCAGAGTGCCACGAGCCTCATCTTATTGCCAACACATGGTACTACATCCCCTGACTGTATTACTTATTGCCAACATAGGGTACGACATTCCCTAGTAGCATTTTAGAGCGCCACGAGCCTCATTTTATTGCAAACATAGGGTACGATATTCCCTCGTAGCATCTCGATTGCCACGAGCCTCATCTTATTTCCAACACAGGGTACTACATCCCCTGGCTGCATTACGTTCTGCCAACATAGGGTACGACATTCCCTAGTATCATCATAGAGTGCCACGAGCCTCATCTTATTGTCAACACAAGGTACTACATCCCTTGGTTTCCTTCCTTCTTGTTAACATAGGGTACGACATCCCTATTATTCAAAAAAAGAAAAAAAGAAGATACCCGTGTAATTTTCAATTCTTTATTCTACAATAGCAAAGATAGTTTAATGTGTTTTCAATAACTCACAAAACTTTCCTAGTGCTAACTGGGGCAGAATATTTTTGTTCTTTTTGTTTGCTTATGATGGCCTGAAGGTTTTTCTGCAAAGTACGGATTGGATGTGCAAAAATAAGATTCCAACTCTTGCCACAGAAAGTGGAACGTTTGATCTCAACACCAGCCGAACCAACTTTGACATAATGCATGCATAGATATAGCATTTCAAGATCTATCTTCTTATCACCTGATCAAGAAAAGAACCTGTGAGAATATTTCATAATTTGTTACATCGAGAGCATCAAGTTTCAGTCTAAAGCCAATGGGGGAAGCAAGTCAAGAAACAAGACAAGATTCCAGATGGCATTTAGATAGGAATATTGTAACTCTTAAATTTCAAGAGTATGTAATTTTCTTTTAATTTTTATTTAATACTCACTCCGTTCCAATTTATGTGAACTTGTTTGACTGTGCACGGAGTTTATGAAAAAATAAACACTTTTTGGAATTTGTGGTTCTAAACAAGTTAAAAAGGGGCCTAGAGTATTTGTGTGGTTATAAAAGCTTCTCATTAGGGGTAAAATTGTAAGTTTAAGCTGAATTATTACCAAATTTAGAAATAGGTCATTCTTTTTGGAACATATCAAAAAGAAAATAGGTTCACATAAACTGGAACGGAGGGAGTAGTAGGAACCGCATATCAGAACCTCGACGGAACTTTCTCGGCTCTCTCTCCATCTAAGCATAGTCCATTATTCTACTTCCACTTGACGGTTTCTTTGCTTGACAAATCTTCATGTTTCCAAGCAAAGAGGGACATGCTGTGAACAACTAATTTTTTACCACACCCAAATTCTATACTATTCTAGTGTAAATATTTCTTTTAGGTCCAATCTTAAGATTTTAAACGTTTATCTTACTTTAATAAAAAATNGCGTACAAGTCATAATACCTGAAGTGAAGCTACTCATGGCCTCAAACTGGCGAACGACATGCTAGAGCTCAAAATGACCGGTCGGGTTATTACAAAAGATACAAGAATAAGAATATTAACCAATTACTCTTTCATACTACAAAATATATAAAAGAAAAAATTACCATTAGACTGAAATTAATTTTAAATAAAACACTAAGAAAAGTATAAAGTCACTAGTTCTCTTATTAAAAATTCTAACTAAAAGAAACCCCATATATATATATATATATATGGGGTTTCTTTTAGTTAGAATTTTTAATAAGAGAACTAGTGACTTTATACTTTTCTTAGTGTTTTATTTAAAATTAATTTCAGTCTAATGGTAATTTTTTCTTTTATATATTTTGTAGTATGAAAGAGTAATTGGTTAATATTCTTATTCTTGTATCTTTTGTAATAACCCGACCGGTCATTTTGAGCTCTAGCATGTCGTTCGCCAGTTTGAGGCCATGAGTAGCTTCACTTCAGGTATTATGACTTGTACGCATGGTCGGAAATGGAATTTCGAAAGTTCAGAGTTGATTTGGAAAGAAAGGTCTCATTTCGGAAGCTTTAAGTTGGAAGAATTGACTATGGTCGAATTTTTGAGTAAACAACCTTGGAATCGAATTTGAAGGTTCCAAAAGGTTCATATGATAATTTGGGACTTGCAGGTATGTCCGGATCGGGTTTCGGATGACCCAGGAGCGTTTCGGCGCCTATTGTGGAGGTTGGCAATTTGGAAGAATTTCATAAATTTGGGTTGAGGTGCACTTCAATGTTATCGATGTCTGTTTAGGATACTGAGTCTAGGAATAGCTCTGTATGGTGATTCTAGTATTGGGAGCGCGTCCGGAAATGGATTTGGAGGTCTGTAGGTCATATCAAGGTCATTTTGCGGAAGTTAGAAATTTGAAGTCTTTTGAGAAGTTTGACCGGGAGTGGACCTTTTGATATCAGGATCGGATTCTGATTCCGGAAGTGGGTGTTGCTTCTTAATGTCGAATGTGACTTGTGTGCAAATTTTTGGTCAATTGGACGTGATTTGATAGGTTTTGGCATCGAATGTAGAAGTTTGAAGTTATAAAGTTCATTAAGTTCGAATTGTGGTGCGATTCATGATTTTGATGATGTTTGATGTGATTTGAGGCCTCGAGCAGGTCCGTGTCATGTTATGGCACTGGTTTGTGCGATTTGGGAAGGGTCCCGGGGGCCTCAGATGTGTTTCGGGATGGTTTCTGATCTTTTTGGGCTGTTTTGGACTGTTGTTGCTGGTGTCCTTCTTCGTGAACGCGAAGGAAGTCTTGCGTTCGCGTAAAGGAAATTGTGGGGTTGCTGGGTAGGCCTTCGCGCACGCGAGCAAGTGAATGTGAATGCGAGGCAAGAGCTGGGCAAGCCTTCGCGAATGCGGCCAAGGCAACGCGAACGCGAATAACAAAGGGAGAGATGGGCCTAAGGCCATTTGGCCTACGCAAACGCGTAAAAGGGAGCACAAACGCGTAAAAGGGAGCACGAACGCGTAGAAGGGAGCACGGAAGCAAGGGGTCTGGGAAGCTGTCCTTCGTGATGCAAAGAGATATTTCTGAGCGTGAGGTTGTTGAGCCTCACGAACACGAGGGATGTGCCGCATTCGCAAAGAAGGGTCGCCTGTGTAGTGAGGTTTTTAAAAGACGGGATTCGGCCATTTTCCTCCATATTTCTTTTGGTTCGGCAATTTTTGGAGCTCTTGGAAAGGAGATTCTCGTCATATATGTTAAGTTAAGTGATTCCCACATATTTCAAGTTAAATACTTGAATTATTTATGGATTTAGACTTGAAAATTTGTAGAAATTTGCGGTTATGAAGAAAAACCTAGAAATTGTTTTTTGTTTTGGATTTTGATCTCGAAGTTGGATATGGAATTTGAAATAAATTATATATTTGAGTTCGTGGTGTTATGGGTAAAGTTTATCTTCGAAAATTATCAAAATCCGGGCACGTAGGCATGAGGGTGATTTTTTATGTATTTGAGTCTCTTTTCTGACCTTGTAAGAGCGAATTAACCCCATAGGTGAGTTAGGTTATGTCACGACACAACCGATGAGCCGCGACGGGCACCCGGTACCTTACTCAACCGAGTACCAACATAACGTATCTTTTCGTATCATACTATCATAGATAACTAAGTCGGAGAGGCTTCCGTGAAATAGGTAGAATACAACATGTAATACAAATTTATACGTAAGACATACGGTCCTATAAGGCCAAAATAACCACTTGTACACTGAATATAGCTGGCAAGGCCATACAGTCTTTTAAGTATATGACATCTGTCTACAAGCCTCTAAGAATACATAATTTTCATAAAGGTCGGGACAGAGTTCCGCCATACCAAACAATACACATCTAAATCATACTAACTAAACAAGCAACTCCGAAGCAAATTGAGTGCACCAACATCTTCCGCTGAGCTGATAGCCTACTTGGAGGGCTGCCGACTTGTCTATCGGGACATGCGGGCATGAAACGCAGTGTCCCCAGGCAAAAGGGACGTCAATACGAATAATATACCGAGTATGTAAGGCACATAAATAAGTACATAACAGACAAGGAAGAAATATAGAGTAAATGACCCAACATGTAAGTCTTGATAACTCTGTAAATCATGAAATAATTATAGTGTCATGCATATGTGTATGAATGACATGTTGTGAATAGGTACATGTTTCATAACATCATCAGGCCTCTGAGGGCATCCCATCATATCATCTCGGCCACTGTGGGCAAAATCATCAACGTATACCAGCTGATCAGGTGGTGGTGCTATATAATGCCGTAACCTTTCCCATATCCCATATACATATAGATACATATATATACGCGTATATAACACCATATGGTCTTGGGTAAATGTGCATGTATCAATGCATGAAGTGCATATGAAATACATTAATAAAATCTCTCGGTACGTCATAAAACCATTATGCCTCTGATTAATATCATGAGATAAACTTTACCAACTTACGTATTTTTGAGACTCATGAACAGATGATTCAATAATATGACATATGGAATTCAAGAACATAGACATCTCTAACACTTTTATGAATAGTGTCATTTATGAAATTTGTGCATTTATTCGTTTCGTTTGTGTCGTATAGATCATGCCAAAAAGAAAGAAGGGATAGCCTTAACATACCTGAACTGGTTCTCTCTTGCTAAAACATGTAACAACAGACCGAAGTAGGGAAAAATCTGTATGATATTTTTGAGAAAGAGTGTACCATGCTTTTTTTATGAATTAGCATATCACGTTGGACCAGGTAGAATTTCAGAGAATTTCACGTTTGGACATTGTGGCATTTCAGAGAGTTTTCACGTTTGGACATTGTATCATTTCAGAGAGTTTTCACATTTGGACATTGTAACAATTCAGAGAGTTTTCACGTTTGGACATTGTATCACTTTAGACAGTCTCACTTTTTGGACATTGTAATATTTCATGTTGGAAGTTGCTATTTTACTTTAATGATGTAGGAATATGGAAGATGGTTCTTTTTTTTCAAAGAGAGTGGGCCCCACCTTGTATGGTGACTTAGCCAACTAAGCTCACAAATTTTCCACGTTAAAGTGTGACTTATGAGTCACCTATTACCTACTCCTTTGGCTGCAACATTGAGGCATTTTAAGCTTATCCATAATATTAATAATTACCACTAATCTTTTAATTGACTTGTTAATCTCCCACTAACAAATAATTACTCAATTATCCACATAATCAAGAATTATTTCAAGTTACTCAAAATACTACTCACTCTTAACATACTTTATACATCTTGCTATCACGGACATGTGGTACCTTGTGTGGTACTAGTCCATCAATATCGGGTATTAACGCCCGGCCCGTATTTTGTCCCAGCATGCCAAACTTGGATGAAAATTCATTTTCTTTGACTGCTTCCCCTCTCACCTTCACGAATTTACTCATCACTTGTTTGAAATAACATAATTCTTATAATCTCCAAATAATCTTTCCTTGGACTGATGTCGATTACCTTACGAAAAATTCAATGTACAATACTACAAGGTGCAACATCGTTGTAATTTGATACTACGAAGCGTAATATCAGCGTAATGTAATAATTCAAGGTGCAACATCATCGTAATATAATACTACAGGACATAATATCGACGTAATATTGCGGGGTGTAACATCATTCCCCCATTTGGAACATTCGTCCTCGAATGTTGACTGATGGTCTTATCATTCTCATAACTCATAGCTCCTGCAAGTACTTTAACATTCTCCTTTCCATTTAGGCAACTGTTCTTTAAATAAATCCAAAGGCCATGACATTCCCCCCTTTAAGCCTCTTTCTCACACCACGACTTGTAGTCGGAATCCTTCTAATCTCATAGTTGTTGCTACATTCTATCATGCAGCCTGCACGACTCTAACTTTGTATCTGCACCTACGCGACGCTTCTCTCCTCTTTCCACTAGCTCTTAGACAATCTACAGGCCTCACTTTGTGAACATCTATAAAATTATGTCAAGTTGTCCCTCTGGGCGTCATTATCTTTACTACATCTTAGTAGGTCATACTATACCATAACTCTTACTTCTATTTATTGTTACTGAGGTCTGCGACCAAACTCCAGGTTACTCTTGTTGCTTATCCTATATGCATAAAGCTAAGTCTTTAACGCTTCTTCATTACTGCTCATCTTAATAATGATGGTCTAATCTCATATCATACTTTGTATCTTTTATCCATCCATTGTCGATTCACCTCAATGTTGATCTACAATCTTCCATTGATAACTTGAAACTTCTTACGTAATACATTGCCACTAGGGCTTATGCTGTATCAAGGAATGTTTGAAGTGATTTTCCTGATCCACTTAGGGGTAATATTGTACTTCAATAATCGTATTTTATAGCATCCCAATGTGTTTTACCTTACGTTTTTAATTTCGTACAATTTCAAATCATTACTCAGTCGAAGGCCCAAACGTCATCCTTTATCTATCACAATCACACCCTCATTCTACTACCAAGGAAACATTCCATTTTGTTTCCTAGATATTACTAGTCTTAGACTCCTTTGAGTTCATTTAGGCTATACTGAACTTTCTATAACTTAGAGAAACCGTTAGCTCTCTTGTTTTCGTGGGCTTAATCCCGAGGACTTATCCATTCTCGTTCTTGTCATAAAACTTTATCGCTTTACTATACTTTAGCTTGGACCTATACATAACTATTTATACTATTTGTGGCCTTCCTTCAACTTGCCTGCATCATAGATTTCCTTGTGTTATTCTGGAACATCAAGCGGGATATCACATCGTCTCTAACTATTCTTTACCTTCTTGACTAGATCTCTCGGTACTTAGAAACCAAAGGCTGGAAGGTATGCCACTGGTGACGCTGCTATCATGCATGGATATTGAATCATAGTTCTTATAGCCTTCTATCCGAAGCATGGACTATTCATGATCTTCTGCCTTTGAGTATCTTGTACGTTTTTCACATTTACCTTAACTTAAAATATCGCATCACATCTTTTACCTCTTTCATGACCTCCCTTCCACATAGGTATAATTCACGTCCATAACTTGAAGCTCTATTATAATACTTGCACCTCTGGTGCCTATACAATCCGGTGGGAGCTCCATACTGAATTCTTATAAGGTTGGTATTTTTCTAACTAGCTTTATCGTAGAGCTATTATAAAATATGATTGTTGTATTATCCCTTTGGTACCTCTGATATTGAGAGTGATCCTGTAATGTTTTCAATCACGATTTCTATAATATTCTGGGTCCAATAATCAGATTCCTGATTTACTTCGTTGATGTAACTGTTAAATCAAGTCACTGCATGATTTTGAAGAATGACAAATGACAACACAGTTGAACCAGGTCCATCAGGGAAAACATAGTCAAGCAGACTAGATGGCACGATAAGAGTCCATGCGCATGAGATAAACATCATCTCAGATTAGGGGGTTATCTACAAAGAGAAAAGGTTGCAAATTGATAAGGAGATGGACTTCGCTTTCAGGTAGGACAGAATCAAGATAAAGAAAGATCAAGGAAATTGAGATAGACTCAAACTCTTCCACCAAAGAAGAGTTGCATCAGAACTGAACAACAACATCTCAACTACTGATTCTATAAATTGTTGAAGCATTCCTGCTGAAGATATTGCGCACATACGCAGAAGTGAAACAAGAATTGAAAGCAAAATTACCAAAGCAGTTTTGCAAGCAGTTCATGTGAAGAATCCTCGTGCGACTCAAAAGCTACTTGAATCAGCTCAAAGAACCAGCTCCATCTGTTGTCTTTTCAGTATATTTGTTTGTAGTAGGTGATTATACATTGTATCTTTAAGCTTAATCTAGAAGCAATTGTAATAGGTACACAGTGTTCAAGTTAGAGTTAACTTGAAGTTTGTCGCAATTAGCTTGAGGCTAGTTTGCCACAAAGGGATTAGAGTTAGTCCTTAGGTTTACAAAAGAGTTTATTTTGTAAATGTTGTTTTGATCATTGCCATAGTGAAGTGTTTGGGAAAATCCTACTGGGAAGTAGGTCGTGGTTTTTTCACCTTTTGAGCCAGGTGTTTTCCACGTAAAATTGTTGTGTTCTTTTATTTCTGCAATTACTTTTCCGCAAACTGTAGAAGTTGGAACACCTAGAAGAACCTGGTTCTTCTATAAAGACTGCACTCGAAAATTGGAGACCACACAAATCACCCCCCCCCCCTCTTGTGTGGTATTGACGTATAAAACATCAATTGGTATTAGAGCGGGTTATCCTTGAAGAGGCTAACACCTTGGGAAAAGATCAAAATGAGTGCACCACCTGGAAACTGGGAAGGACAGTCAACTACAAGGCCACCACTTTTCAATGGCCAGTATTACTCCTGGTGGATGGACAGGATGAAGGATCACATGATTGGAGAAGACTATGAACTCTGGGACATATTCACCGATGGTCCTTTAGCCACTATGAAGAAGACTGTTGAAGGAGTAGATGTGCCAAAAACTATAGCTGACTGCACTGCTGAGGACTTAAAGAAATGGGAGAAAAATGCTAAAGCCAAAAAGTGGCTAGTTTGTAGACTAGGTCTAGACGAGTATAGTAGGATTCAAAGTTGCACCGCTGCCAAAGAAATTTGGGATATTTTGCAAGTAGCCCACGAAGGAACACCTCAAGTGAAAAGATCAAGAGGTACTCTACTATATTCTCAGTAAGAAAACTTTACTATGAAAGAAGGAGAGACAATCCAAGATATGTACACGAGGTTCACAACTCTAAAAAATGAACTCAAGTCTCTTGGAAGAGTCATTCTTGAATAGGACAGGGTGGAGAAGATCCTGACAAGGGTCTTACCAATTTCTTGGGGAATCAAAATCACTGCTATCCAGGAATCCAAAAATATGGCAACCCTCAGATTAAACGAGCTAATTGGAAACCTCACTGCCTACGAACTTAGAAGGCAGATAATGAAAATGGATGTTCCTAATAAGGATAGAAGTGTAGCCCTGAGAATCACTGAGGGAGAAGATCTGGAGGAAGACGAGATGTCCATGATCACCAAGGAATTCAGAAACTTTCTCATAAGGAAAAAGGGCATCTCAAGAGGCGGAAACTACAACAAAGCAAAATCTCCAGAAAGGCCAACCAACGAGGGATGCTACAAATATGGAAAGACTGACCACCATATCAAGAACTGTCCTCAGTGGGAAGTGGAATGGAAAAGGGAGAGATTCAAACAAAGGAACAGGAAGAATGAACTGGTCCAACCCAAGAAAACCACAACAAAAGTTATGGTTGCTGCTTGGGGGGGAAGTTCAGATGAAGAATCAGAAGATGGTGAGAATGAAGAACAGGCGCTCATGGCAATTGGCGATTTCTGATGAGGAATCATATAAAGAACCAGAGGTAAGTATATCCCATCTCAAAAACAAGATAAAGTTCCTATCTAAAGAAACACTCTCTGAGTTGCTACTTGATTTCATGGATGATTCCGAAGAAACAAACAAAGAGAAAAAACAACTCTCTAAAGAATGTATAATGTTAAAAGCAAAGTGCAAGAACCTGGAAATCAGAGTAAGTGAATCTGAAAAGGAAAACACTGCCTTGAAGAACCAGGTTCATCCACTTGAAACTGAGATCCTAGAGCTAAAATCTGAAAATATAAAATTGAAGCTAGGAACTAGTAAAAAGAATGTTGATCATTCTCATATCGTGTTAGAAGAAAATGTGGGAAAACTAAAGGATAAGATGTACTAAGGATGAACATATAAGGGCACTAAAAGAAGAACTTGGTAAAGTCAAACATGAATTAGATCGAACTTACAAATGGAATAATTCCTCTGATCCCTTGACATGGCTTCAAGAAAATCACAGTAGCAACAGAAGAGGACTTGGCTTTGGGAGTCAAATGCCTAAATGGGATTTCAAAAGCAAGCATCTCACTCTTCCTGAAAATAAAATCCGAACCCACTGTGGTAAGACTGGACACTACAAAATTGAATGTATTGCAAAAGAGCAGGCCAGTCAAAGAAATGAAAGTTTTGTATGAAAGAAAAACTAGTTACCAAATTGGGCCCAAACTGGTTTTTGTCCCTGAGACTAACCCCTGATTTCTTTTTGTAGGGTCAAGTGAGAGGAAGCAGCCAAATTTGGTACTTGGATAGTGGCTGCTCAAAGCATATGACATGGAACAAGGAACAGTTCCTTTCACTTGAAAACCTCAAAGGAGGAAATGTCTCCTTTGGAAATGGAAAGAAAGGTGAAATTATTGGGTTCGGTAAGGTAGGTAAGGATGACACACGTTCCATTGAGAATGTGTACTTAATAGATGTCTTGAAATATAGCCTGATCAGTGTGTCACAATTGTGTGACAGAGGTAACCTGGTTGCCTTCACTTCCACAAAATGTTTTTTGATTATCTTACTTACTGACAAGATTGTTTTGCAGGAAAAAAGAGAATAACATTTATGTCATAGACCTGTCCATATTGTCAGAAAATGAACTCACTTTCTTAAGTGTGTTGGACAGTGATCCCCTCCTTTGGCACAAAAGACTTGGCCATGCCAGTCTGAATCAGCTTAACAAATTAGTCTCCAAGGACATAGTAGAAGGGCTTCCTAACATTAAGTTCAAGGAAGACAAAGTTTGTGAGGCATGTGCAAGGGAGAAGCAGGTAAGATCCTCGTTCAAAAGCAAGAAAATGGTCAGTACCACCAGGACGTTGGAACTGGCTCATATGGATCTATGTGGTCCTATGAGAACTCTGAGTAGAGGTGGTAAGAAATATGTAATGGTGCTAGTTGATGACTACTCAATGTTCACTTGGACCTTGTTTCTGACATCTAAAGATGAAGCATTTGATATGTTTACTTCATTTGTTAGGAAAACTCAAAAACAGTTAGGAAATCAACTAGCATCAATAAGATCTGATCATGGTACTGAATTTGAGAATGCAAAGTTTGCTGAATTCTATGATGAACATGGCATAAATCACAATTTTTCTGCCCCTAGAACCCCACAACAAAATGGGGTTGTTGAAAGAAGAACAAAACTCTTGAAGATATGGCTAGAACCATGCTTCTTTCCAGCAAACTACCCCACAGCTTCTAGGCAGAAGCAATAAACACTGCATGTTACATAATAAATAGATGCATGACCAGACCAGTGGTAGAGAAAACTCCTTATGAATTACTTAAAGGGAGAAAGCCCAACATATCCCACCTTAGGGCTTTTGGATGCAAGTGCTTTGTGCACAACAATGGAAAAGATTCCCTAGGTAAATTCAATCCCAGAAGTGATGAGGGAGTATTCTTGGGATATTCATCACATATCAAAGCTTATAAAGTTTATAATAAAATAACTATGTGTGTAGAAGAGAGTGTGCATGTTGTTTTTGATGAAACTTAACGCTCTTTCTGAGAGACAGGAACCAGAAGATGAGGAGCTTGGACTGGTCAGAAGCAGTGAACAAGTTGGAGCAAATATGGATGATGGAATAAGTGATGGACCAGGTCCAACTACCCCAAGCAACATGACAGGGGGAACTCAACAACAAACTACTCTGGATCTTGGCCATGATCATGTTCTACAACAACAAGACACCATGGGATTATCAAATCGTGAACAATTGGTGCTTAAACCACACAGATATCAAAGCTCTCACCTCTTGAGAACATCATAACTGATTTGGCATTCGGAATTAAAACCAGATCCTCCTTGAAAAAGTTGTGTGCGTTTGATGCCTTTCTATCTTTGATCGAACCAAAGAACATTGCTGAAGCCTTACAGGATGCTGACTGGGTAAATGCCATGCAAGAAGAGCTGAATCAATTTGAAAGAAGTCAAGTATGGAACTTAGTACCTAGACCACTAGGCAGATCAATGATTGGCACAAAGTGGGTCTTCAGTAACAAGCTCGATGAAGATGGAACGGTTACAAGAAAAAAGGCTAGACTGGTTGTCCAAGGATATAGTCAAGAAGAGGGAATTGACTATGATGAGACCCTTGCTCCTTTGGAAAGACTGGAGGCAATCAGACTTCTTATAGCATTTGCTGCTCACATGGAATTCACTCTCCACCAAATGGATGTAAAGAGTGCTTTCCTCAATGGTTACCTAAAGGAAGAAGTATTTGTCAAACAGCCTCCAGGATTTGAAAGCAAGGAGACACCTGACCATGTGTATAAACTTGAAAAGGCCTTGTATGGACTCAAACAAGCACCAAGAGCATGGTATGATCGGCTATCTAAATTCCTGCTTGAACATGACTATAAACGAGGTAAAATTGATAGCACCTTGTTCTTAAAAGAAAAAGGTAAGGATCTCCTGGTTGTTCAAATATATGTGGATGATATCATATTTGGAGCAACCTCTGAGAAATTGAGTAAGGAATTTGCCAAACTTATGGGGAGTGAGTTTGAGATGAGTATGATGGGTGAGCTAAACTTCTTTCTAAGCTTGCAAATTAAGCAAAACTCAAACGGAACAATGGTCCATCAACAAAAATATGTGAAAGAATTGCTCAAAAGATTTAAAATGGAAGACTCAAAGGAAATAGACACCCCCATTACCACAGCTACAAAATTAGATGTGGATGAACCTGGTTCATCCGTTGATCAAAAGTTGTACAGAGGGATGATTGGGTCTTTATTATATCTCACTGCTAGAAAACCTGACATTGTATTTAGTGTAGGGCTGTGTGCTAGATTTCAAGTAAATCCAAAGGAGTCCCATCTAACAGCAGTGAAGATAATTCTGAGATATTTGAAAGTCACCACTGACTTATGCCTTTTGTATCCTAAAGGTAGTAATTTCGACCTTGAAGGATATGCTGATGCAGATTATGCAGGTTTTCTGGTTGACAGGAAAAGTACTTCAGGCATGGCTCACTTTTTGGGCTCTTGCCTTGTGTCTTGGGCCACCAAGAAACAAAACTCAGTAGCCTTGTCTACTGCTGATGCTGAATATGTGGCTGCAGCCTCATGTTGTGCTTAGTTGCTATGGATCAAGCAACAACTCATGAAGTTTGCTATAGAGGTTGGATGTGTTCCTATCTTCTGTGACAACACTTGTGCAATTAGTATGACGAAGAACCCAGTTCATCATAATAGAACCAAGCACATAGATGTCAGACACCACTTCTTAAGAGATAACTATGAAAAAGGAATGATCTCAATCGAATTTTGTGCTAATGACAAACAAATTGCAGATATCTTTACTAAAGCACTAAGTAGGGAGCATTCTGAGAGAAACAGGTTAGAATTAGGGATGATTAAGATCACCTAATTAAAAAAAATTAATTTAAAATTAAAAAAATAAAAAACATTTGGCTAGAAACACTAAAATAGGTAACTAACCAGATTAATCATTGCTCAGTATCATGTCTTTAATGCCATACTCTCTTGCCATGTGTTAATATGATTCTTTGGTTACTAATGATGTTTTTCTATCTTTGTAAATTGAGGCCAACTAAAGACTCTAACACGATGAACCTGGTTCATCGTTGCTAGTTCATCTGACTGACAATGTACGTGCTCATCACTATACACTTATTTAAATAATTATAGTCACACATGAGCAGGACTCTATCTATTTTTGGTTCATTTCAAAGTATCAGTACTTATCCCAAAATGAACCCGTTCCAAAGAGTCCTATCAAATATTAATTAGCCTAGATTTAGGGAGTCATAACCGTCTAATCTACTGACACTCCTGCAGCGATTAGACTCCTACTTGACCAAGAATTAAGCCTGTTGTGCATTTAATAACTGCACCTTTAAATAGCCATCATTACCTCTTTTCTTCAAAAGTATAACCGTCGAACCAAGTTCATCATTCCTCTCAACCAAAGTGATCAATACTTTTCTCTCTCCAAATCTTCATAACAATGTCTTCCACACCACCCCCTGCTACATCCTCATCAACCACCCCTGAGTGCGATGTCGGCCTTGGGCTCTAATTCTCCATTGATACACATTTCTCCATCACAATCTCCAACAAGGTCTTCAACCCCTCAAAACACCCCAGTTCGAGAACCCATTCCTGAACCCACTCCTTCATCCCAAACAGTTTCAGCCGTTACACCTAGCCCTACTCCAGCCCCCAGAAAACGTAGAGTGAAAATGTTAGCCAGAAAAACAGTTGCATATGGTCCTCTTTCCAGGAAATTGAATGAAAAACTTCAAGCCAGTCAGGACCAAGATTCTGACAATTCAAGCAAGTCCTTGAAATCTGCAAATGAGGAAGAAGCAACAGGTTCATCTGATACTGAGAAGGCAAATCCTGAGGTTAGGTCTGAACCTGAAATGGCTGAAAACAGGTTTATTTTGATTGGGTCTGTAGCGGATGTAGAGGTACCTGATAGGAGAAGGAAAATTGGGAAAAGGACAAAAATTGAGAGAGAGGGAGAAGGGAGTTCTGAAAGGGGAACTGGGAAGGAAGGTGTCACTCTGGCAATCTGTGGCCCCGCTCTTGTGGTTGTTGAGGAAGGAATCAAGGATTTAGGGGGAAGCAACTCTGGTGAGGCAGCAGCAGGACTGGAAGGTCTACAACATGTAGTAGATGAAACTGGTTCATCTATTGAAGAGACTCTGGCAGACTTGATGAGAAAGTTGGGGGAAACCTACAAACCCAAGAAAAAGAGAACCCCCAAATCCAAGAAAGTTGATACACTAATTACAACCAAGTAGAGAAAGGCCTCGTCAACTGCTGATGCTCCTGCCCCTAAGAGTCGTGCTACTAGAAGCACTGTTAGGAAAAGTGAAGAAGAAATTGAGAAAGCTCTGAGAGAGAGCAAGAAGAAGAAAGCTACCAAGGGAAAGGCTAAAGTTGGGGAGCCTGTTGAGGCAGTTCAGGTCGATGATGATGAGATGGACCTGGTCCATCAGGAGGAACAACCAGCACAGGTTGAGGTTGAGACACCAAAGCCCAAGAAAGCCAAGACTTCTTCCAAGAAGTCAGCATCTGTGTCTGCTACACCCTCAACAGTTGCCAAGAGGACAAGGTCTACATCAAAGAAAGTGAAGATCATTGATGATGCTGAATGGAGTGGTGAGGAAGCAAAAATGTCTAGTGAGGAGACTGACAAACTCACAATTTTTGGGAAACGTACTATTTTGAAAGGGAAGCTGTTTCGAGACCTTGAGGAGTCAGGGATGAGTTTCTTGGTAGATACCTTGGATGTGCAAGGGTGGAAGGACATGGTCCTTCATCTTGATGGCAGGCTGGCTAGGAATGAGCTGGTAGAGTTTATGGCCAACGCAGAAGTTAAAGATGGAAGGGTATCTACTAAGGTTCAGGGAGTTGAGATTTCGTTTGATGCAAAGGAATTGGGGGACATACTACATATCCCTCTGAGGGGTATGATGACTACACCAGGCAAAAGTGGCCTAGTTTGGATGGTTTGCCTTCAGCCCTTCAAATCACAAGGTTTTTCAGTGAGAATGAGCAAGAGTTGGAGTCCAGGACAGTGTTTAAGGGTGAGATGAGGCCACAACACAAACTGTTCTTTGAGTTTGTCATCAAGTGTTTACTACCCAGACAAGAGCGCAGGCATATTGCAAGTTACATGGATCTTACTCTCATGGAATGTCTGTACCGGGGTCGGCAGATTAATTGTCCATCCTTCATCATTCAACTCTTGGATAGGGTTGTGAATGGATCAAAGGCACATGATATTCCGTATGGTTTCATCTTAACTGATATGCTTGCTCACTTCAAGGTGCCAGTGAAGAAGGCTGAAATGGCGACTGCTAAGGACCACTTTGGGAAGAACACGCTACTGACCTATGACTACATTGTGAACATTCCTGAGAATGAACCTGGTTCATCTAGGAAGATTCCTGTTAATAGCAAGGTCAGGACGCTTGTGCATGAAGGTGAGGTCAAGGATGCTGAGATCCTTCGATTGAAAACTCGCCTTACAGAGGTTGAAGCTGAGCGGGATGCTCTCAAAGCAGAATTAGCTAAGGAAAAGGAGAAGAATGAGGGTGTGCTGCAACAAATTCTCTCCCTTCTTCAAGCCAAGAACACAACCCCTGCCCCTTCCCAGCCTTAGGTGTCTAGTGCATCCAAAAAACCCCTCTATGACCCAGTTTGGGATTGTTTGATTCTGTTCTGTTTTTATTTTTTTTGCTCATGGTTGTGGTTGTTCTTATTTCTTTTTGTGTTTGGTGGCTGATCAATTATCCAATCAATGAATTTTGCTATTTTGTTATTGACTTTTTCTTAATTTCTTAAATAGCTTACATTTCTTGGTTTCTTTTGATGATTAATTCATGCTTTGCACCTGCAGTTGCCTCAATGGCAATGCGTAATTATTTATATTCTGGTAAGTTCATCATTTTGCAACTTTTCGATGATGCCAAAAGGGGGAAGATATTGTGCTTTTCAAAGTATTGTGATGTTTATAACCTAATGAACCTGGTATCTCCATGATAAATGCTTAATGCTATAAAAAGTGTCTATGTTGGATTGAAGTATTTACAGGGTTAAGCACAAAGTTTGTCATCATCAAAAAGGGGGAATTTGTTGAATCAAGTCACTGCATGTAAGAATGACAAATGACAACACAGTTGAACCAGGTCCATCAGGGCAAATATAGTCAAGCAGACAAGATGGCACGAGAAGAGTCCATGCGCAGGAGATAAACATCATCTCATAATTAAGGGGTTATCTACATAGCGAAAAGGTTGCAAATTGATAAGGATATGGACTTCGCTTTCAGGTAGGACAGAATCAAGATAAAGAAAGATCAAGGAAGTTGATATAGACTCAAACTTTTCCACCAAGGAAGAGTTGCATCAGAACTGAACAACAACATCTCAACTACTGATTCTATAAATTGTTGAAGCATTCCTGCTGAAGCGATTGCGCACATACACAGAAGTAAAACAAAAATTGAAAGCAAAATTACCAAAGCAGTTTTGCAAGCAGTTCATGTGAAGAATCCTTGTGCGACTCAAAAGCTACTTGAACCAGTTCTTTCTATTGTCTTTTGAGTATAGTTGTTTGTAGTAGGTGATTATACATTGTATCTTTCAGCTTAATCTAGAAGCAATTGTAATAGGTACACAGTGTGCAAGTTAGAGTTAACTTGAAGTTTGTCGCAATTAGCTTGAGGCTAGTTTGCCACAAAGGGATTAGAGTTAGTCCTTAGATTTACAAAAGAGTTTATTTTGTAAATGATGTTTGGCACATTGCCATAGTGAAGAGTTTGGGAAAATCCTACTGGGAAGTAGGTCGTGGTTTTTTCACCTTTTGAGCTAGGTGTTTTCCACGTAAAATTGTTGTGTTCTTTTATTTTTGCAATTACTTTTCCGCAAACTGTAGAAGTTGGAACACCTAGAAAAACATGCTTCTTCTATAGAGTCTGCACTCGAAAAGTGGACACCACACAAATCACCCCCCTCTTGTGTGGTATTGACGTATAAAATATCAGTAACTCTTTAGTTTCCTTCTTCTTCTGATCAACCTTTATGTAGGCTTAAGCTACCTCCCGATCTACGGTTCATGGTATTAATTATTACGTTTAGCCATGGGCGCTGAGGAATATCCCTGATACAATCCTTTAATAATTCAATTCTTCGTCTACAACCTAGGCTCAATTCTTTCTTTTAACTTATACCGGAATCTTCTACGACTGTATATGTTGCATGTAAAAAAAACTCCAAACTCTTAAGTGCGTTCATAACGTACTAACTCTGAATCACGAATTGAATAATTCTTTTTGTTCCATCTCAGATTTCTTAAGACGTAAGCAATTACTTTTCCTAGTCTTTCCGCGCCCTTTTTGCATGCATACTTAGCTTATCTTGGTGCCCATGCATATTGGAATTGCATACAACTCATATGATCTTGCGTATCACTTCTGATTTTACTTCCCGTTCATTAGCCACAATAGGTTTCATTTTCTTATGGAGTGCATACAATGTTTTTGTGAGACTGATGTTATCTGACCATTTCCTCCTTAGGTTACCCAGCTTAGGTTGAATCCTTCTTCCTTATTTCATCAGCTAATATTTCGTTGTAGTACTTACAGAGAACCCTTGACTCTTGTAAAGCTGTGAGCTTTATTACGGACCTTTTGATGTCCTTCCTTGCCTATAATTATCCGTAGTTGCTTACCTCCATGCCTATGTGCTTGTAGGGTTGCTTTTGAACTAATATTTTGACTGTCTTCCCAGTGGCACTTTATTTTATCCCCGTAACACTCATACAGTACCTTTAACTACCCCGACTCCTATTTGAATATATCTCAAGTATTATAATGACATTACTGCGAGGCTGAATTCTCCACGTTGGGGTTCACTCTATTTATCTTGCACGATCTACCTTTTTTTATTTCCAGTATTATGCAATTTTCACACATCTTTTGCCTATCTCGATAATGTTTTATTTTAGGACGACATTATTAGCTCGAAAATAAATAGTAGTAAAAATAATTCATTTTGAACAATAGATGTCTTTCACATCCAGCTATAACAATGAGTAATTTTTTTAATTTATAAATGGCAGTTCCAAATAAATGCACTTCGACATCAAAAAAGTGTATTCGTAAAAATATTTGGAAAAGGAAGGGATATTCGATAACATTAAAGGCTTTTTCGTTAGCGAAATCTCTTTCTACCGGGAATTCAAAAAGGTTTTTTGTACGTCAAACAAAAATAATTTGTCTGTAACTTTTTGTCTAGTCATGATTAGGATCCTCCTAAATCAACTACTAACTACTCGTAGGCCCATTCTCATATCAATATTCCGCGTAATCTTCCTTGGGTTATTTCCTTTGTCTTAACTTACGTCTCCTACTGGATCCTTATTTATCAATAACATCTCGGGCAGGAACCCTTACTTCCTCTCCTTGACGTCGTGTTTGCATAATGTTCTGGAATCGTAGCATATCTGTAGGCTCTGAATAAGTGCAATCTTGTCCCTTTTTCATTTTTTTATCGCATTCTTCCTTTACCATTCCATAATTACTAGAACCCTTTAATTCTAACTTAATGCCACATCATTCCATATTCCCCCCTTTAGGGGAGTACTATGGAGCTATGACGACCTGCCTATAGATGTTTTTCCTCTTTATATTTGGTGTCTTTTCACATCATTGATAACACTCACTCGCCTTGCGGTAATCCTTCTGTACCAAGGATAAAAAATTTCCTTACTCACAAGGGAAACACCTAGTGTAACTGGCACCTACAGCCCTTTAAGCTTAACTTTGCTCACTTTGCTTATTTTTAGGGAAGCGTCTTCCTGAATGACCATTCTCTGAATTCCTCATGAATCTTCTTCTGTGGTCCATTCTATTATCGTAGAAACGCAATATGAAATTTTCATGATGCTGACTATCATCAAATAACTTAGCCCCTAACTCATGTTTAGTTTATCTTGCTCACCAGCCCATACTGATTTCTATTACTTTGGGATTAACTCTCCCTTCTGGTAGTCTCATTGGAGTCACGAACTTATTTCTCGAAATGAGGATATAACTTTATGTCCTATACTCTTTTGGTTTCTCAAGGCCTGGCTCCTCTCGACTTTTCCTTCACTTGACTATATATCCTATAATACCATCATATTTTTCCCTACCATTGTCATCCATGCATCACATCTTACTCATAATGCTTCATTAACTCTCTTCTCATTTCCTGCTAACATTTCTGTCTAACACTTTATTTTGAAAATTTCAACAGGACATTCCTTTGCTTTTAGCTCCCCTTGCTCCATATACTAGCTCTTCGGGTTGACTAACATTCTTTCTTTACTAGGGATGAGAGTCATACTAAGGTAATTTTATCCTTTCAAGTCTTCCAGTGCCTATCTTTATAGTACTCACATCTAGTTGTATTATTTCAGAGCGTACCATCTGGGTGTCTCGCAAGGAGATTTTGTTAGCACATTTACAATATCCTTCGGAAATGTCAACTAACGCAGGCAATCCAACCATCATTTTGGGTTACTCTAATCCCAGCTGGTTTCTGATATTCGTCCTTCTCATAAATATTTCTGTTAGCTCCCATGGAGCATAATTGATATGGGTGTGACTAATTGTACATAGCTCTGTTACAATTGAAGGTATCTCGAAATGCTTATATTTCTCTGCTTGAATTGTAAATACTATTAATCTTCATTAACTGGGTACCTTGTACCCTTCTTCACCTTGATTCTTTTACTTGCTAAAACTTGTGTCTAACTTTTGATTCTCTTATTCCTTTGTAACGTAAGAGTGGATAGACATTATTGCCTTAGGGATCCTTATCAAGAAACTTACACGTCTTAGTACACACATGATCTGCTGAATACCTCAAATTTATCCCTCATAAGCATGATGAAAAAATCGAGTTCCTCTTACTCAACTCTTCCACAACTATATCTTTTATCAACCACCTTTCTAGATGTACACATCGTCGTATTATGAATAAGATAGAGTTAGGAAATTGAGTTCTTACAATTGAACTCTATGACACGATCTAGAGTAAGAAGAAGGAGTGACAGTCCTAAATGCCCTGTAGCCTCCTGCTTATAAGTGTGGTGCACGACACACCCATAAACAAGACTCTATTAGATACGGCTTGTAGACTCCCTAGGACAGAACTGCTCTGATACTTTTGTCACGACCCAACCGATGAGCCGCGACGAGCACCCGGTACCTTACTCAACCGAGTACCAACATAACGTATCTTTTCGTATCATACTATCATAGATAACTAGAAACCATAGTTAATTCATAAAATTATCCATTGTTTTGTGTTGGGTGAAAACTGAAGGTTATCGCCGCCGCTGTTAACAGTTTCCGATAGGAAAACTCCTCCGTTGTCCACTTAGTTTGTTTATCTACTCTATAATTGATTACTTCAGAGAATTGTTAATCGCTGATTAGGAATTTTCATAGACAATTTACTATTTTGATCTTTTGGAAGTAGGATTTTCGAAAACCGCTTTTAAATTTTCTCAGTTGATCTCTATTTTGGGATTCAACTAAACATCATCAACCTCTTTTTCTGATTAAAATAATAACATAGTAACAAGATCTTTGGAATTCACCCTCAAAAAATATATCCGGTGTTCGAAAACCGTTCACCGCAAATCTGTTCGGCCACTTAAATTTAATTTCTCCATATCCTGAAAATATCATAATTTTACATGTAGGTCAAGAAGATCACAAAGCATATCACACTTCTTTCGACATTTTTGACAAATTAAGAAGGTTTCATTGTTCTATTGAGTAGCTATTGATTTATTCTGTAATTTTTTCTTTTTTGTCTTCTATTACAATTTCCAATTCTATCTTGTGAAATTAACACCAAGATACTTGGTTCTTGCATCTTTGTCGTCCTTCAAGAACTGAACGAGATTTTGCTGAAGCTTGTTCTTTCTTTTTTATTTTTCGTAAGTTAATGTTGAGATCAAAGTTCAGGCTTGATATAATATCTGGGATTGTTGTAAAGTTCAGGTTTTATATAATTCTCTGTCAGATATATCCAACGATCTGAAACCGTTCGCCGCAAATATGTTCGGCCACTGAAATTCGTTCCCTTCAGGCTTCATTCGGCAATTTAACAAGATAATATTATTGACATCTACAATTTTCTAGGTAGTTTTTCCGATTTGAATTGCACAATATTATTGGTTCCGCGGGTGTTTGCGTGTTTTGCAGGTATCACTTTTGGGAGGTGCACGCGCACAAGCAGTAGAGCAGGAACTATAAGCTGGGTTTCACAGCATCGGGAGTATACCAAGTTGAGAGTTCCAGGTTCTATTCGCGGGAATTGGTACTTCCCGGCTCCTGTTTCTTTATCTCATGTATTAATTACTTTATTGTCGTAGTTTTTTGAACTAGTCTAGTCAGGTTAGTGGGCTTGTAGCTACTATTTGCTCTCTTTATTGTTCTGTGGGGTATTTGTTTCTTCTTTTTATTTTTAAACCTTCGTAGGTATAGAGATTGTGGTTTGTAATTGAAGAGTAGGGTCATGTCATCGGGGAGGGCGGGTAGGGCAAGGGTCAGGGGGTGGGACGGGGCCCAAAGGGGGTAAAGGGAACAAGGTAGCCTGTAGGTTGAGAATTGGATCGTGGAATATAGGGACGTTGACGGGTAAGTCTATAGAGCTCGCGAAGATTCTACAGAAGAGGAGAGTCAATATAGCGTGTGTGCAGGAGAGTAGGTGGGTAGGATTGAAGGCTAGGAATGTAGACGGGTATAAATTATGGTTCTCCGGAGTCGTGAAGGGAAAGAACGGAGTGGGCATTTTGGTGGATAGGGAGCTTAGAGAGTCGGTGGTAGAGGTTAGACGGGTAAATGAAAGGTTGATGACGATTAAGGTAGTAGTTAGAGGGAGAACTCTGAATGTCATTAGCGCTTATGCGCAAACGGGCTTGGATGACGAGGTTAAAAGGCGTTTATGGGAGGCGCTGGATGAGGTGGTGAGAGGTATTCCGCCTACGGAGAAACTATTCATAGGGGGGATTTCAATGGTCATATTGGGTCGTCTGCAGGTGACTATGATGAGGTGCACGGTGGCTTCGGCTTTGGTGATAAGAATGAGGGTGGTACCTCACTGTTGGATTTCGCTAGAGCTTTCGAGTTGGCGATCGTGAACTCGATGTTTCCGAAGAGGGAGGAATATTTTGTTACTTTCCGGAGTATGGTGGTTAAGACTCAGATTGACTATATCCTCCTCAGGAGATGTGATATGGAGTTGTGCAAGGATTGCAAAGTGATTCAGAGTGAGAACCTTGCAACTCAGCATAGGCTCCTGGTGATGGACGCCGGTATCTTGATGAAGAGGAAGAAGAGGTTTGTACGGGGTCAGTCGAGGATCACGTGGGGAGCTTTGTCTAAGGATAATGCGCAGGAGTTGGTAGGGTGGCTGACGAATATGGGTGCCTGGAAGAGTGGTGGGGACGCTAGCGCTATGTGGACGGCGAAGGCGGACTGTATAAGGGAGGCAGCAAGAGAGGTGTTGGGAGTTTCGAAAGGTTACTCTGGAAGGCACCGAGGCGACTGGTGGTGGAATGACGTGGTCCAAGGTAAAGTGGAAGCCAATAAAGAGACTTAGATTAAGTTAGTAGAGAGCAGCGACGAGGATCAGAGGAGAGCAAACAAAGAAAGATATAAGGAAGCCAGGAACGAGGCAAAATTAGCGGTCATAGAGGCTAAGACTACTGCTTTTGGTCGGCTTTATGAGGAACTTGGAGGAAAATGTGGGGACAAGGAGTTATTTCGGTTGGCCAAATCAAGAGAGAAGAAGGCTCGCGACCTGGATCAAGTGAGGTGCATCAAAGACGAGGACGGTCGAGTATTGATAGAAGAGGCCTAGATTAGGAAAAGATGGCAGTCGTACTTTCATAAACTTCTGAATGAAGAGGGGTATGGGAACATTGTGTTAGGGAAATTGGAGCACTCCGAGAGTCACCGAGACATTAAGTATTGTAAGCGCATTAAGGTTGAGGAGGTCTTGGGCGCGATGGGTAAGATGATTCGGGGCAAAGCGACCGGATCAGACGAGATTCCAGTAGAGTTTTGGAGATACATGGGTAGAGCAGGCATGAAGTGGCTGACTGGGTTGTTTAATGTTATCTTCAGGACAAAGAGGATGATAAGTGGAGGTGGAGTACAATGGTTCCGGTGTACAAGAACAAAGGAGATATCCAGAATTGTAACAACTATAGGGGTATCAAGTTACTAAGTCATACCATGAAAGATTGGGAGAGGGTGGTGGAAGGGAGGATAAGGAGGGCAGTGTCTATATCGGAAAACCAGTTCGGGTTCATGCCGGTCATTCAACTACGGAAGCTATCCACCTTATCAGGAGGTTGATGGAACCATACAGGGATAGGAAGAGGGATTTGCATATGGTGTTTATTGACCTAGAGAAGGCATATGAAAAGGTCCCTAGGGACGTCCTTTGGAGGTGTCTGGAGGTGAAAGGTGTGCCGGTGGCTTACATTAGGGCGATAAAGGATATGTATGATAAAGCTATGACTCGTGTTAGGACTGTGGGAGGTGACTCAGAGCCTTTTCCGGTGGTTATGCTGTTACACCAAGATTCTGCGCTCAACCCGTTCTTATTAGCTCTGGCGATGGAAACACTGACGCACCATATCCAAGGAGAGGTGCCATGGTGTATGTTGTTCGCTAATGATATAGTTCTGATTGATAAGACGTGAGGAGACATTAATAGGAGAATGGAGGTTTGGAGCCAGGCCTTGGAGTCTAAAGGTTTCAAGCTGAGTAGGACTAAGATGGAATATGTAGAATGTACGTTCAGCGACGTGACGGGGGAAGCGGATGTGGAAGTCAGGCTTGACTCACAGGCCATCCTCAAGAGAGAAAGTTTCAAGTACTTAGGGTCAATTATCCAGAGAGATGGGGAGATCGATGGGGATGTTACGCACCGTATTGGGGTGGGCTGGATGAAATGAAGGTTAGCGTCTGGAGTCCTGTGTGACAAGAATGTGCCACCGAAACACAAAGGTAAGTTCTATGAAGCGGCGGTTAGACCGGCCATGTTGTATGGAGCTGAGTGTTGGCCAGTAAAGAATTCGCATATCCAGAAGATGAATGTAGCATAAATGATGATGTTGAAATGGATGCGTGGGCACACTAGACTGGATAAGATTAGGAATGAAGATATTCGGGAGAGGGTGGGCGTGGGCGTGGCTCCCGTGGATGACAAGATGTGGGAAGCGCGGCTTAGATGGCTTGGACACGTGCGGAGGAGAAGCCTAGATGCACCGGTTAGGAGGTGTGAGCGGTTGACGTTGGCAGGTACGAGAAGAGGCAGAGGGCAGCCTAAGAAGTATTGGGGTGAGGTGATCAGGCAGGACATTGCGCGACTTCAGGTTTCCGAGGACATGGCTCTTGGTAGGAACAGGTGGAGGTCGAGAATTAGGGTGGTAGGCTAAGGGGTAGTCGAGAGTTCTTTCCCTCTTTGTACCGGATAGTCTGATAGAGATTTGGTTAGGTTTTCTAGCGGTCTATGTTGTGTTCACATTGTTGTTTTGCATAGTTTTGTTTTATTGTTCTTTCACTTATTCGTTGTTGTTGTTTTTATTATGGAATCTTTTGTTGTTACATTCCTTTTTTTGTTTCTTTTATGATATTATTGTCTCTCCTGTTGCACCGAGAGTCTGCCGGAAACAGCCTCTCTACCCATTTCGGGGTAGGGGTAAGGTCTACGTACACTATACTCTCCCTAGACCCCACTAGTTGAATTTTACTGGGTATGTTGTTGTTGTTGTTGTTGTTGTTGTTGATTATCATAGATAATTGAGTCGGAGAGGCTTCGGTGAAATAGGTAGAATACAACATGTAAGACCAATTTATACGTAAGACATACATGCCTATAAGGCTAAAATAACCACTCATACACTGAATATAGACCGGCAAGGCCATACAATCTTTTACACAATCTTTTACGTACATGACATCTGTCTACAAGCCTCTAAGAATACATAATTTTCATAAAGGTCGGGATAGAGTCCCGCCATACCAAACAATACACGTCTAAATTATACTGACCAAACAAGCAACTCCGAAGAAAATGGAGCGCACCAACATCTTCCGATGAGCTGATAACCTACTTGGAGGGCTCTCGGACTGTCTATCGAGACCTGCGGGCATGAAATGCAGCGTCCCTAGGCAAAAGGGACGTTAGTACAAATAATGTACTGAGTATGTAAGGCATATAAATAAGTACATAACATACATGGAAGAAATATAGAGTAAATGACCCAACCTGTCAGTCTGGATAACTCTGTAAATCATGAAATAATCATAGTGTCATGCATATGCGTATGAATGTCATGTCGTGAATAGGTACATGTTTCATAACATCATCAGGTCTCTGAGGGCATCCCATCATATCATCTTGGCCACTGTGGGAAAATCATCAACGTATACCAGCTGATCAGGTGGTGGTGCGTATATAACGCCATAACCTTTCCCATATCCCATATACATATAGATACATATATATATATATGTGTGTATATAACTCCATCTGGTCATGGGTCAATGTGCAAGTATCAATGCATGAAGTGCATATGAAATACGTTAATATAATTTCTCGGTACGTCATAAGACCATTATGCCTCTGATTAATATCATTAAATAAACTTTACCAACTTACGTATTTTTGAGACCCATGAACAGATGATTGAATAATATGACATATGGGAATTCAAGAACCTAGACATCTCTAACACTTCTATGAATAGTGTCATTTATGGAATTTGTGCATTTGCTCGTTTCGTTCGTGTCGTATAGATCATGCCAAAAAGAAAGAAGGGATAGCCTTAACATACCTGAACCGATTCTCTCTTGCTAAAACACGTAACGACGGACCGAAGTAGGAAAAAGTCTGTATGATATTCTTGGGAAAGATTTTACCGGGCTTTCTTTGAATTAGCATATCACATTGGACCTTGTAGCATTTCAGAGAATTTCACGTTTGGACATTGTAGCATTTCAGAGAGTTTTCACGTTTGGACATTGTGACAATTCGGAGAGTTTTCACGTTTGGACATTGTATCATTTCATAGAGTCTTAGGATTTGGACATTGTAATATTTCATGTTGGACATTGCTATTTTTCTTTAATGATGTAGGAAGATGGTTCTTTATTTTCAAAGAGAGTGGCCCCACCTTGTATGGTGACTAGGCCAACTAAGCTCACTAATTTTCCACCTTAAAGTGTGACTTATGAGTCATCTATTACCTACCTCTTTGGCTGCCTCATTGAGGCATTTTAAGCTTATCCATAATTTTAATAATTATCCGCTAATCTCTTAATTGATTTGTTAATCTCCCACTAATCAATAATTACTCAATTATCTACATAATTAAGAATTATCTCAAGTTACTCAAAATACTATTCACTTTTAACATACTTTATACATCTTGCTATCATGGACATGTGGTACCTTGTATGGTACTAGTTCATAAATATAGGGTATTAACGTTCGGCCCGTATTTTAACTCAACATGCCAAACTTGGACGAAAATTCATTTTCTTTGACATGTTTCCCCTCTCACCTTCAAGAACTTACTCATCAGTTGTTTGAAATAGCATAATCCTTATAATCTCCAAATAATCTCTTTCTTGCACTGATGTCAATTACCTTATGACAAATTCAATGTACAATACTACAGGGTGCAACATCATCGTAATTTAATAATGCGAAGCGTAAAATCATCGTAATGTAATACAGCAAGGTGAAACATCATCGTAATATAATACTGCAGGACGTAATATCGATGTAATATTGCGGGGCGTAACATGTTAATATGTGCTACTATTTTTGGGGGATACGTACGCGCGATGTGACAAGAGTCTGTGCGTAGTTACTATTGTGCTTAAGTCCGGGTAGTCTAGGACCCAAATCATTATATACTTGCGATGTTTTGCAACCTTATGTTTAATTTGAATTGCTTCAATAATATTTAACTTGGTAAAGGAGTTTTAAAAGGTTAAACTTCGTTTTCTTGACCGTTAAATTAAAATTGGCAATTCCTTGGATAATTACTCCTTAATGAATTCTTATTTGACTGTTTGAATGTGGTTTTCTTTCGTGGAGCGGGTCGAATGCCTTGGGAGATTAAATAGATGCATCTATGGTCTGCACCGTTCGACCCTTGGCAGTGCACAATTTAAATTTACATGTTGGAACGGGTCGTACGACCTCGACATGACTTGCGCATGATTGAATTGGTTGCTTTGGAATTTATAATAACTTATGTTGCCTCATTGACCTGAGATGTAAATTGTTAAATGATGCAAGATAAATTTGGAAATTTCTCATTTATAAAAGAACTGTTACTTACTTCATGATATGGATCTGTCTTATATAATCCATGCTTAATTATATCATCGGTATTTTATGTATAGCCCATAGTAAGTGTCAGAGTCGACCCCTCGTTACTACTTCTTCGAAGTTAAACTGGATACTTACTGGGTACGCGTTGATTTGCGTACCCATACTGCACTTGCTGCACATTTTTGTCAAGGTGCATATCTAATTAGTGGCCTTGTGATAGCAGGGCGTGTATGCATACGGGGACTTAGGTGAGCTGTATTTCCTTATTACGACCCGCAACCGGCAGAGTCTCCTTCAGAGTATTTATATTTTCCTATCCAATTTTTATTCTGGATAGATGTTGTATTTTATTTTATATTCCGAGATGATGCTCATGCACTTGTGACACCGGGTTTTGGGGTGATTATGGGTTGTCTTGTATTATAATCGTGGTAAAATATTATTATTTACACTATAAATTCCATCTTTTACTGTTTAATTGAAGGAAAATATGATTTCTAAAATATTAAAATATGAACCAAATTAAGTATTTATTGTCGGCTTGCCTAACAGCGGTGTCCGGCGCCATCATGATCTTTAATGAATTTTGGGTCGTGACAGCATGGTATCAGAGCACTATGTTCACTTAGGTCTCACGAGTTAATGAGAAAGTCTAGTAGAGTCTTGCGGATTGGTACGGAGACGTTTGTACGTATCTTCGATAGGCTACGGGGCTGTTAGGAGAACTTTCCTTCTTGATTCCTCATCGTGCGATTTGATTCTTTTGAGGCTTATGCCTTTGTTTCCTTCCTACTCAATCTTATGCGACATAAAGAGCTTGCTATAAATCAGGATTTGAGGAATTATAATGGTACTACATGTGTGGTGCAGGATGTTTCTACCTGCGTATTTGATTGGGCTATTGTCTTCACCTTGCAAAAGGTTGTTCTGTCGTTTCAGCTCCGTATCAGTACTACCTAAGGTTTGCGATTTAGCATTGATTGTTATGACGATTTGTGTGTTGCTATCGCACAGTTTTGATGTAATGGTAGGATGCTTGTCTATGCGTCGAAGCAGTATGACTTGGAAGGAGGTTTACTTAGTTCATGACCCAGAGATTCAGTATTTTATGTCTGGCGGAGGAAAGGAAATCGGACTATGAATGTTCAGGTTTTGGTTGATGGAGTAACGACACTTGGTATTCTCAAGCGTGGTGGAAATTTTCATCTATGATGTGGTGTCGTCGTCCTTGTTGAACGTATTAAGGTTCGCTGGTGTTATAGTATTCATCAATTTGCCTTCGGGCAGAGTAGTTTGAGATGGTTCCAGAGAAGCGGTTGTCAGAATAGTAATTCCAGAATTTTAATGGGTATTTCTAATGTTGACGGCTCGAGGAAGATGGTCTTCAGAGGTGTTTAGAGTTGGTAGCGATATTGGCTCAAGTGTTGTAGAGATGGATTTGACTTAAGGCAACAACTGGGCAGCAAAAGATGAGGAAGGACATGAGGGAGGTGTCTTGCAGTGGATAAACTTCTAGAAGGCCAAATGTGAGAAACAGGAGTCAAGTAGTTGCGTAAAGGAGTGAGTTTGACTTAAGTGGGAGAGTGGCACGGTAGTATATGAGTTTTGTGGTAGGATGACTACATGCCTTGAGAAAGTTAAGAGAGATTTGGGATTCATGGTGGACAGTGACTCGGTCCACGAGCTTAATTTGGAATATTGGTTTCTATACGGAGGAAGGTTGGATACAACATAAATGAGTTGCTTGATATGAATAAGAATACAAAAGGACTTTGAATTAGGATGTATTGTCGCACCTTTAATTGATGTCCATGTGGAGTGAATGGACTTTTATAGCTGGTGAATGAGCAAGTGCTCGGGATGGGTTACTGATTTCGTAGTAATTGTACTTAGTGCAGCGACATTGAATGATGTCGGCATGGAGTTTCCACAAGTGTGTTATCTCCTGTGAGCAGGTTAGAGGTTGCGTGGTGTTGACAAAGTTCCTATGAAGAATTTCTATTGACTATCCAGAAATAGGTCGAATGTGAGCATATGGCTAGTATTTCAGAGTGTTCATGAAGTGTTAAACAGAAAGGTTTCGAGAAATTTGGCGAGTTGATTATGCAAGATCATATCAATGGGGGATAAGGAATCTTGGTGGGTTTCAGAGTTATGCAATGGTAGCTTCAAGATAAGTGGGAGAGCCCCGCCGCCTACGGTTGGATTGTATGGTTATCTACTTGTGAGGTTTCTGGTTATCAGCACATTGATAGGTTATTACGACTAAGGAAATAGAACATCTGTGGTAATTTGAGAAACATATTTTAGGAATGTGTGCTATAATTGGCCTTATAGATTCATGTTCAGGCTTTAGGAAGACTCGGGATTTATGCTTCGCGTAGAGGTGAGTTACAAGGAAGGCGATTCAGTCGGGTGCTTCTTGAGAGGGTGTCCATATGCTAGCAGGGCCTAGGAGTTTGATTATATTCGAGACCAAGTCAGAGTGGGTGACTCTCATCAACGATGCTAGCGGATTCAAAAGTTAAAGTTTGGTGCCTAAGAATTTCGAGTCTGTAGTGTGGTTAAATATCGAGCTTTTGCAGTGGGTTACGAAAGGGGCTTGAAGTGTTCCATGTTATTTCGGTTTGCGGTGTAGCCTTGGAATAATGGGGAAAGGTAACTTCGGATCTAGGGAGGAATTTATCAGAATGAGTGTACCAGTTGAAGATGCCAGTGTCTCACAAGGAGGGTATGAGATGGTTCATGGGTTTTGGGACAGCGTGGTCTCGTGGTTTAAGGTCACTCAGGATAAGTGTGGATTTGAGTTCGTTATGTTTGGATGGAACTACTGATATTCCTAACGCAGGTTCAAAGTAAATTAGAAGAAGTCAGATCGGTTAGCGATGGTTAAATTGGTATGATGGTGTCAATGATCGATTCCTTCAACATGTTAAGTTATACATGTGATTTGTGGAAGTGCGTGTAAGGCTTGGTGGCCGTCGTAATTAATTTTTTTATGGAGGCATTCGAGTATTACGACCGGTTAAGTGTAGATTGTACCAGAAGAATTATGGTGGGTTAGACCACAACTTGAGGTTTGTATTTTCTACGGTTAAGGGAATTCAGTCACGTGTTGCAATGGTTCTCCTAGAACGAGTGAAATGAAAGGTTTCTATATGATGAAGTGTTTACCTTATTAGTGGTTCAGAGTTATGATGAAAATCCTGAGCTCTTGGGTATTTGTAAGATAAGTGTGGTGAGCGGCATGAAATTTGAGGGTTGAGGATCAAGAATTGAGTTTGGTGTCGACAAGAATGTCATGAGATCAGATAAGTGGCAAGGGATTCAGATGGTTAGAGTAAGCTGGTATTGTCTTTAGAGTCACCTCAGACTGGTGTCATGAGTGACAGGCCTTGCGTGCGTATTTGTAGGTCCTTGATTCGCTTACAGCATTAGTATGGTCGGTGATATAGATGTGGAGACTTGTTACCTGGTGCGGAAGGTCGTGGAAGCGCATTCCACGGGAAGATTGTATAAGTGTGACATGTAGTCACTTGATTGATTAAAGATTGAAACCAAGTATGGAAATTTTGGTACTATCACTAATGTGAGAATTTATGCCTGGAGGGCGCTTGGTTCATTTGGTTGTGGACTATTGAAGTTTGTTCCGAATTTGACGGTTGTTCTTGTGCGTTATGGGAAAGAGGGGTATTTTAGATCCATGAAAGGTTATTGGCTCAATGCGGTACGATCGGAATCAACTTGAGGTCCGTGGATGGATCTAAATGTGAATATGGACTCTATATCAGGCTGGATGTGTTCATTTCAGCATAGCATTGTTTATGGAGGAGTATTCGCACATTGGCTGTTATTTATTCATGGGCTATTTCATGTAATATTGTATTGTGGCACGTGTGTGGCGAGGCGGTTTGGTTATTTGCACTCGTATTGAGATCCTGGGTAATTTGTGGTATTGTGTGAGCAGGATGGCTCTCGAAATATAGGTCACCTATTGTACCTTGGTTGTGCTTGAGTTTCGTAGCATATGGCACTATCTGTCTCCCCAGGATTTGTATTATGCACTTAGGGTGCTTGTGGTTGATATCGGGTATTTCGCAGGTTGAGCATTTCTAGCTCGGTGAGTATTTCCTTATAGATTATGTGTGGATCGGGTGGCATGCCGCCACGGGTATGTTGTGTGTATCGGGTGGCACGCCTCTACGGGTATCATGGTTGGATCGGGTTTCACGCTGCAACGCTATCGTGTGTGGATCGGGTTGCACGCCGCAACAATATGTGGTTGAGTATAGTTTCCCATATCTATTATTGTGTGTTTTGCTTCTCATTTCCTGAGGAAGGTTCATAGTATCTTTTCGCTTGTTTAAGTAAGTTACGTGTGTCGAGAAATTATTTTCGGAGTTCGTTTCCTTATGTATCACATTCAAGTTTGTAGCTTGTTGGCACATTGTGGCATCATATGAGACTTTTGGCAGTGTTTGAGATGGCTTATTGCCTAAACGACTTATACTGGGTGAGACGAGATTATTGGACCTGGGATCAGTGCGATCTGAAGAAGGAAGAGGCAATGGTTATTGGGTTATTTGGTTCATAATGGGGTAATGGTCCTTGTCAGGAGGGGGGGCCCAATGATCTGTCGACTCGATAGTTGGTTAAGAATTTCTACACATCTCTTTCGTTGTGGCATTATTGCAAGGATTGGAACAAGACTTATATGCATCATGAGGTATGTTGTGGGCATCAGATTCATGGAATTTTGGCTATTATTGTTAGAGGACATCGTTATGGTTATGTGGATAATGCGGTGCATGGTATGAATTCAGTAAGAGGATACAATCATGTGTTGGTACATCGAGTAGTGATGGATATAGTGTTCGTATGTTGGAAACAGACCTGGTAAAGGATTTCAGATGTTGGAATTTGGATCTAAGGCTTATTTGACTAATTAAAAGGAGAATTTGCAAAATTGCTTGAGCGTATGTGCTCAATTGAGTTTTCGTAGCACGGGTAGGTGCACGAGGTGCTAACAGTGATTTCAGATAACTCCAGAGCAATTCTTAGCACGTTCGAGGACGAACGTATGGTCAAGTGGGGGAGAATGTAAAGACCCGACCGGTCGTTTTGAGATCTAGCGCGTCGTTTGCCAGTTTGACTCCATGAGTAGCTTCACTTCAGGTATTATGACTTGTACGTGTGGTCAGAATTGGAATTTCAGAAGTTCAGAGTTGATTTGGAAACAAAGTTCTCATTTCGGAAGTTATAAGTTGGAAGAATGACTATGGTCGGATTTTTTAGTAAACGGCCTTGGAATTGGGATTTGAAGGTCCCAACAGGTTTCTATGGTGATTTGGGACTTGGGCGTATCTCCGGATCGGGTTTTGGATGACCCACGAGCGGTTCACCTATTCTGGAGGTTGGCAATTTGGAAGAATTTCATAAATTGGGGTTGAGGTACACTTCAATGTTATCGATGTTTGTTTTAGGATACCGAGTCTGGGAATAGCTCTGTAAGGTGATTCTGGTATTAAGAGCGCGTCCGAAAGTGGATTTGGAGGCCCGTAGGTCATTTCAGGGTCATTTTGCTGAAGTTAGAAATTTGAAGGCTTTTGAGAAGTTTGACCGAGAGTGGACCTTTTGATATCGGGGTCGGATTCCGATTATGGAAGTGGGAGTAGGTTTGTAATGTCGAATGTGACTTGTGTGCAAAATTTTAGGCTAATTGGACGTGATTTGATGTGTCTAGGCATCGAATGTAGAAGTTTGAAGTTCTAAAGTTCATTAAGTTTGAATTGGAATGCGATTCATGATTTTGATGATGTTTGATGTGATTTGAGGCCTCGAGCAGGTCCGTATCATGTTATGGAACTGTTTGTGCGATTTGGGCGGGGTACCGGGGGCCTCGAGTGATACTTTATTGTTAATTTAAATTGCGATGTTAGCAACCTTATTGTTAATTTAAATTGCTTAAATCATATCAAACTTGGCAAAGGAATTTTTAAAAGGTTAAACTTCATTTTCTTGATCGTTAAATTAAAACTGGAAATTCCTTGGATAATTGCTGCTTAATGAGTTCTTGATTTGGCTGTTTGAATGTGGTTTTCTTTCGTGGAGCGGGTCGAACGCCTTGGCATATTAAATAGATGCATCTATGGTTCGCGTCGTCCGACCCCTGCAGTACACAATTTAAATTTACATGTTGGAACGGGTCGTATGACCTCGGCATGACTTGTGCATGATTGAATTGGTTGTTTTGGAATATATAATAATTGATATTGCCTCATTGGCCTGAGATGTAAATTGTTAAATGATGCAAGATAAATTTGGAAAATTCTCATTTATAAATGAAATGTTACTTACTTCATGATATTGATCCGTCCTATATCATCCATGCTTAAATATATCATCAGTATTTTATGTATAGCCCATAGTAAGTGCCGGAGTCGACCCCTCGTCACTACTTCTTCGAGATTAGACTTGATACTTACTGGGTACGCGTTGATTTACGTACTCATACTGCACTTGCTGCACATTTTTGTACAGGTGCATATCTGATTAGTGGCCTAGTGATAACAGGGGCGTGTATGCATACGGGGACTTAGGTGAGCTGCATTTCCTTATTACGACTCGCAGCCGACAAAGTCTCCTTCAGAGTATTTACATTTCCCTATCCAATTTGTATTCCAGACAGATGCTGTATTTTATTTTATATTCTGAGTTGATGCTCATGCACTTGTAACACCGGATTTTGGGGTGATTATGGGGTTGTCCTGTATTAAAATCGATGTAAAATATTATTATTTACTCTGTTAATTCAATCTTTTACTGTTAAATTTAAGGGAAATATGATTTCTAAAATATTAAAATTGGAACCAAATTTAATATTTATTGTCGGCTTGCTTGACAGCGGTGTCCTGCGCCATCACGACCTTTAATAAATTTTGGTCGTGACACTTTTATAAAAAAAAAAAAAATTAAAAAGTAAAAATAACAAGAATAAAAGCAAGACTAAAAGAAAATGTCACGGGGTTTCTTGGCTATGTATTTGCCAATGCAAACAATATTCTTTGTAATAAATTGTTTTTTTGACACCTCGCATATCAAGACAAGAATTTCCCACAATTGCAATATTCGATTTCCTAGAAATCATGTTGACTAAGTACACAAAGGTAGTTCCCATTTTTCTTTTCACCTGTGCATGATAATTTGCACATAGGTACCCCATGTTGCCCCACCTTTCATGTCACTCACACACGATATCACATACACACTCATCCGACCAACAACTACATTCATCTTCTTCAATAAATAGACACAAAATAAAGAGCAAAGGGGGGATTTCGTACTCAGAGGAAGCCACTGATTATATTCCACGGAGAACTAAGTAAGAAGGATCAAGAGAAAAAGCTTTTTTTAACGACTAGGTAAGGCTATTATTAGCAAACATCAATTATAATATAAGATTCATTTAAGTTCTTTTTGAAATAAATCTCAACGCTTTACACATCTTCCCAAAACCCAGTAAGTACAAGTCATAAGTTTTAAAGAAATTACACTAAAATTCCTAAAAATACAACTGTTCATAAATAAGTATAATAGTGCGAACAGAAAAATGGGATGGTGACTCCGAAACCGCGAACGTTGAAGCGGTTTTACCTTGACTCTCCACAACAGCAACCGCTCTGCTAACAATCAATCGGCCGGCTATGCGAAAACCTGGAATCTGCATGAGCCCACCACAGCGGTGCCCAGTAAGTATCAAGACTAACCTCGGTGAAGTAGTGACGAGGACTAGTCAAGACACCCACTGGTCCGATAAACTAAACAGGCATAAATATAGGAATGACAGAACATGACATCTATCTAATGACTACACAATATAATTAACAACATAACAAGTACAAAGCGGAAGGAAAAACAACATATAACAACGGAACATCATAATAATACATAGAAGAATGTACGGGAGCACAAACAAAAAACCGAAAACCACGATACAGTAAGAACAAGTAGTATCTCAGCACTGCAATAGTTTTCCACATCAGGCCTTAGCCAACAACCCCAATAAATTGGTCAAGTCTTCGAGTGTAACCTTTCACCCGCAAGTTTATATTGAAAACTTTAAAATACAATTATTTCAAGTAGAAAATTCCTTTGAAAAATACTTCTGTAATATATATATATTTTTCAGAAAGAAAATCTTCAAACATAGTTTTCTTCAAGATAAATGCTTTTAAAATATACCTTTCGAAATAATAGTCTTTCAAACATAGTTTCCTTCAAGGTGGATGTTTTTTCAACTATACTTTTCAAATAAATATCGTTCGAAAATACTTTCTTCGAAATAATATACCGGGATTCCATCTCGTAGTTCAGACTTAGTCATACAGTACAGGGGAATCTTCCGTAATACGTCCGTAGTCCCAAAAACAATTATGCAGTGCAGGGGGGATCTCCCAAAATACGTCCGTAGTCCCCAATTTAAATATGCAGTATAGGAGGATCTCCCAGAATACGTCTGTAGTCCTCAAAGTAAATATGCAGTGCAGGGGGGATCTCACATAATACGTCTGTAGTCCCCAATTTAAATATGTAATGCAACTAACAGAGATAGCAACTATAACACGACAAAAACATCGTACATTGCCATAACGAGCACAAAATATAGCAACGATTTCACAATATCCAAGTCAACACAGGTAATATAAGGACCTAAGAAACCTAAAAAGACAACCTCCTACAAATAAGTCCGAGTACGCACTCGTCACCTCGCGTACACGGGCTACAATCAACATAGAAGACTCAAATCCTAAAGAGTAATTTCCCCACACAAGGTTAGGCAAGATACTTACCTCGAAGACGACAACCCGGTACTCTAAAATGGACTTCTCGAGTGAAAAGTCCTCCGGACAGCTCGAATCCAACTAGAACAACTTCAAAACACACATAAATCTTATAGAGAACTATTTTGGGTAATAAAGTTTCGATCTTTACAAAAATCTAAAAATCGACCCAAAAGTCGACCACCGGGCCCGCACCTTGGAACCCGTCAAATTTTATAAAATCCGAATACCCATTCCAATATGAGTTCAACCATACAAAAATTACTAAATTCCGATACCATTTTGTCCCTCAAATCATGAAATTTCTTTTTGAGAATTTTCTTCAAAACGCCACATTTTTCCTAACTAAAAACACAATTTGAATGATAAAAACAAAGACTAATTCATGAAATATATTAAATTCTAAGTGAAGAACACTAACCCAATCGAATTATTTGAATAACCCACCAAGTATCGCCAAGAACCGAGCTCTAAAAGTCAAAATATGATAAAAATGGTATAACCCCCGATTTTGAAATATATTCTGTCTGCCCAGGTATTTGTGCATCGCAAACGCAGAGGAAGGATCGTGTTCGCGAAGAAACAAATGAAGGCTACCCCAGGTTTCTCATCTCGAACGCGACAATGAGCTCGCGAACACGGAGAAGAAGAGACAGGTAACTACATTAACGCGTAAGGAAGAAGGCGAACACGAAGAAGAAATTAAAGCTGCCCAGAAGGACCCTTTGCGAACGCGAGGGATATGATGCGAACGCAATGAAGATTTAACCAACAGTCCCAACCCCTAATCTCTACTATGCAAACTCGAAGGAGGGAATGTGAACGCGAAGGAGCTCGAAGATGACTCATCGTGAACGCGTAAGAGCGGACACGAACGCGGAAGAGGAAACCAGGTGACAAACATCAGCAGCCAAAAATAGAAGGGAATTGACCCGAAGCCTATCCGAAACACACCCGAGGCCCCCAGTACCCCGTCTAAACACACAAACAAGTCATATAACCTAACACGGACTCGCTCGAGGTTTCAAATCACATTAAACAACGCTGAAACCTATCAATTCAACCCGGAATGATGCCAAATTTTACGGACAAGTCCCAATTGACATCCTGAAGCTATTCCAACTCTCTGAAATGCATTCCGACCCCGATATCCCAAAAAGTCAATTGTGGTCAAACTTCTCTTATTTCCAAATCTTCATTTTTTCCAACTTTCGCCGAATTACCTCAAATTACCCTACGGACCTCCAAAACCAATTCCGGACGCGCGCCTAAGTCTAAAATAATTATACGAAGCTGTTGACATTACCCAAAACGCATTCCACGGCCATTTACACAAAAGTCAAACCTCCGGTCAAATATCGCCGCTTAAGCTTCCAAAATTAAAATCCCTCTTCAAATTCGACTCTGGATCATCCGGTAACTGAATCCAACCATGCACACAGGTCGATATACACAATGTGAAGTTTTTCAAGACCTTACGCCACTGAATGGAGCTTGAATTCCCAAAACGACCGATCGGGTCATCCTCGAACGTGCCAAGATTTGCCTCGAAGTCTTCAAATCACTTAATGCACACTTCCAACGCAAAACCGCTGGTGATCCCACATCACCCCAACCTACATAAGCCTGATGACACAATCTCAACTAAAATTTAGCCCTCCTATCACCACCGATAAGCCTCATACCTCAATTTCTCACATCCTACTCATTTTCAAAAGACCCAATTCTAAATCCATATGCGGCATCAGCCTCAACCTGCTGCCTCAACTCATGAGTACACCCACCAGGTATGACCACACAATATAGAACACCACACATAGGCATGTAATAACACTTCTGATCACAATAGCTGTCTGAAATCAATCCAACACTGGCGATTAGTCTCATATCTGAAAGAACTCTGTTTCCAAACCCCATAATGTTGATAATGATGCAATAAACACGAAGACCTCATTATTAGACACCTGAACCACCAAAGCCACAGTTAACATCACCTGGCACACACCCCACAAGCTTAAACTCAAGAAGCATAGAGCGAAAGTGACTGAACATGAAAGGAGAACTTATAAGGAAACTATCAAACAAGCTCGACATGCACTACTCTCTATCAGTACTGATCCACGACCGATATAACAAGGAAAGAATGAAAACATGTAAACAAATCACAAGGATGCCATCCTGATAAATTTCCACCGCGGTACTCAGCCCGGCCCAAACATATCAAATCATAAAATATCACGAGGATCTCGCCCTCAACTATAAATGATATACATGATATATATCATACCAATTGGAATCTCCCACTAACTCAGATCTGCCAATAAAATCACAATGCTCACTTAACCCGCATCTCAATAGAGTATCAAGTCACAGCTCGTAACCAAAATACTTAGGAAAAATCATATTAAGCCTACCAAGGTGAACAACAAGGGCTCACTCTTAGTCTCACCACTCTCAATGATTAATAAATCAACAATAAACACTAGCTACCATTGATAGAATCTCTCGACAAGAGAAAACATGAAAATAGAGTGCAAATCATAAAACTCACTCATAAATGAAGCAACAAATAAGGGATTCATCCCGACTAGCAGAACTATAATGAAATACAAATGGTTCCCCTCTGTGTAACAGTCAAACATACCTGTGTGATAACATCTGGTACAACGAACTCCAGTCTACTATATGAAACACATTAACGGGCCGGACCTCCCTCTCTTGGGCGCCCCCTACTCACCTGAATACTCTGCTGTAACGCACCTGCCTGAGTCCTAGGACAATCTCTCACCTTGTGACAGGTACCTCCACATTCAAAACAACCTCTCTGCTGACGTGGCTGTGGAAGTTGTGCAACACGAGTACTCCGAGACTTATAAGTACCTGAAACTCCCTACGAAGCCGGTAATGCAAACTGAACTGGATGACCCACAAAACCTTTACCGTGTCGTACCCTGCCTCCATAATAAGGACCAGTAGATCTCTCCGGCCTATGAGGCCTCCTCACCTTTCTGTACTTTCTCTCCTAATCTCGTTTGTACTCTCGTGCCTGGTCCCACATGCCCTCTAACCGGCGAGAGATCCCTACTACCTACTTAAACGAGACATCTGACTCCAACTCTCGATTCATGCTGAACCAAATATCATGCATGAGCCCCTCAATGAATCTACGGACTCGCCCCATAACTGAAGCAACCAAGGGAGGTGCATATCTGACCATCTCACTGAATCTGACGGCGTACTCTAATACTGACATAGTGACGCAACTGCCTCAACTCTGCGCCATGCCTCTCGGAGGGACTGAGGTGCAACTCCCTCAAGAACATCTCTGAAAAAGCTGACTCAGCTGGGCTACCCAACTCATATGCCCGCCACCACTGACAAGCCGCTCCTCTGAACTGAGATGTGATAAAATAAACCCCGCTCGTCTCCACAATACCTGCAGTACGAAGAATGCAGTGACACTTCTCCAAGAAAACCTGGGCATCATCTATTGTTAATCCACTGAAGGTAGGAGGGTGGTACTTCTTGTACCTCTCAAGTCTGAGTTGTTCTTCCTCAGATGCCGCTGCCCTAACCACGGGCTGAACTGGAACCACATGTTGTGCTGCCATGAAAACAGGAACCTGACCAACACGATCTCGCTGCCCTGGAGTTTAGGCGGCGGGAGTATGAACTCCTCCCCTAATCTGTGGAGTAGCTGGTGCACCTGGAATCAATACCGCCTGAGTCAATGTACCAATTATACTCAAAACAACTGCGCCCAGGTCTCTTGAAGTCCGGGCGTAACAACAGGCTCCTCCAGTGCCTGTTCCCCAACTGGAATGGTTGGTGACTCCTCAACGGCTGCTTTGGTTGGTGTCCAAACTGCGGCCCGTGCTCCTCGTCGGCTTCTGACTATGCCCCTAGTGACATCCATCTCGGGGATAATATCATTAGGGACCGCAGCCCATTTCCTCACCATTAGTGAGAGAATGGAACGATGATTTCAAACTTCAAGATCAAGGAACTCGCACGATGGGAATGAAGGAAGTGAAGTTTTCCTAATAGTTTCGTAGCCTCTCGAAGATAAGTACAGACGTCTCCATACCGATCCGCAAGACTGTACTAAACTCGCTGATGACTCGTAGTACCTATGAACCTAGAGCTCTGATACCAACTTGTCACGACTCAATTTTCCCTCCGTTGGGTATCGTGACGGCACCTAGTCTTAAGGATCAGGTAAGCCTATTATTAACAAACATCAATTATAATATAAGATTCATTTATGTGCTTTTTGAAATAAATCTCAACACTTTACACATCTTCCCAAAATCCGGTAAGTACAAGTAATAAGCTTTAAAGAAATTACACTAAAACTCCTAAAAATACAACTGTTCAGAAATAAGTACAACAGTGCGAACAGAAAAATAGGATGGTGACTCTGAAACCGCGAACGTTGAAGCGGTTTTACCTTGAGTCTCCACAACAGCAATCGCTCTGCTAACAATCAATCGGTCGGCTATGCGAAAACCTGGAATCTGCACAAAAATGTGCAGAAGAGTAGAATGAGCACACCATAGCGGTGCGCAGTAAGTATCAAGACTAACCTCGGTGAAGTAGTGACGAGGACTAGTCAAGACACCCACTGGTCCGATAAACTAAACAGGCATAAATATAGGAATGACAGAACATGACATCTATCTTATGACTACACAATATAATTAACAACATAACAAGTACAAAGCGGAAGGCAAATATAGAAAATAACACGGAACATCAAATTAATACATAGAAGAATGGACGAGAGCACAAACCAAAAACCGGAAACCACGATATAGTAAGAACAAGTAGTATCTCAGCACTCCAATAGTTTTCCACATCAGGACTTAGCCAACAACCCCAATAAATTGGTCAAATCTTCGAGTGTAACCTTTCACCCGCAAGTTTATATTGAAAACTTTAAAATACAATTATTTAAAGTAGAAAATTCCTTTGAAAAATACTTCCGTAAAATATATATATTTTTCAGAAAGAAAATCTTCAAACATAGTTTTCTTCAAGATAAATGCTTTAAAAATATACCTTTCGAAATAATAGTCTTTCAAACATAGTTTCCTTCAAGGTAGATACTTTTCAACTATACTTTTCAAATAAATATCGTTCGAACATACTTTCTTCGAAATAATCTACCGAGATTTCATCCCGTAGTTCAGACTTAGTCATACAGTACAGGGGGATCTTCCGGAATACGTCTGTAGTCCCAAAATAAAATATGCAGTGCAAGGGGGATCTCCCAGAATACATTCGTAGTCCCCAATTTAAATATACAGTACATGAGGATCTCCCAGAATACGTCTGTAGTCCTCAAAGTAAATATGTAGTGCAGAGTGGATCTCCTAGAATATGTCTGTAGTCCATAATTTAAATATGCAATGCAATCAACATTGATAGAAACTATAACACGACAGAAACATCGTACATTGCCATAGCGAGCACAAAAGCAACAAAAGACAGAAATGCAAAGTGCGACGAGCAAATCAATACAAGAACTTAAATCACAAAAATAGTAAAACCCACTTACAAGAAATAACCACTGGAAAGAAATGCCCAGCACAAGGAGAAACAACGTAACGAGGAAAAACAACAAAATATAGCAACGATTTCACAATATCCAAGTCAACACAAGTCAAGAAATTCCAAATACAGGCAAGTCGACTAAGGTGTAGGTTATCTATATTCCTTTTTAAGGTTTAATAATTATGAGAGATTTTTTATAATCCAAATAAGGGTAAGCAGCTAAAGATACTCATCACTCCAATTACTATTAAACAGCTATAAGGTGAGATAATACTAATTTTTGTTAAATAGGCAGCTTATGAAAAAAAATATAGCATGATGGTAGAAGAGGTAAAATCTTCGGTTAAGTCAATTAAGATCAAATAAACAACAAAGGGGATCTAAAAGCAAATAATTCTAATTTAAGTAGGAAGAGATGAAACTAGCAATCAGGATACACAGGAAATATAAGGACCTAAGAACCCTAAAAGGCCAACCTCCTACAAATAAGTCCGAGTACGCACTCGCCACCTCGCGTACACGGGCTACAATTAACATAAAAGACTCAAATCCTAAAGGGTAATTTTTCCACACAAGGTTAGGCAAGATACTTACCTCGAAGACGACAACCCGGTACTCTAAAATGGACTTCTCGAGTGAAAAGGCCTCCGGACGACTCGAATCCAACTAGAACAACTTCAAAACACACATAAATCTTATAAGGAACTATTTCGGGTAATAAAGTTTTGATCTTTACAAAAATCTAAAAATCGACCCAAAAGTCGACCACCGGGCCCGCACCTCGAAACCCGTCAAATTTTACAAAACCCAAATACTCATTCCAATATGAGTTCAACCATACTTACCAAATTCCGATACCATTTCGCCCCTCAAATCATGAAATTTCGTTTTGAGAATTTTCTTCAAAACCCCACATTTTTCCCTAACTAAAAACACAATTTAAATGATAAAAACAAAGACTAATTCATGAAATATATTAAATTCTAAGTGAGGAACACTAACCCAATCGAATATCTGAAAACCTACCAAGAATCGCCAAGAACCGAGCTCTAAAAGTTAAAATGTGATAAAAATGGTCTAACCCCCGATTTTGAAATATATTATGTCTGCCCAGGCATTTGTGCATCACGAACGCAGAGGAAGGATCGCGTTCGCGAAGAAGAAAATGAAGGTTTCCCCAGGTTGCTCATCACGAACGCGACAATGAGCTCGCGAACGTGGAGAAGAAGAAACAAGGAGCTACACGAACGCGTAAGGAAGAAGTCGAACGCGAAGAAGAAATTAAAGCTTCCCAGAAGGACCCTTCGCGAACGCGAGGGATATGATGCGAACGCAATGAAGAATTAACCAACAATCCCATCCCCTAATCTCTACTATGCGAACGCGAAGGACGGAATGCGAATGCGAAGGAGCTCCAAGATGACTCATTGCGAACGCGTAAGAGCGGACGCGAATGTGGAAGAGAAAACCAGCTGATAGACATCAGCAACCAAAAATAGAAGGGAATTGACCCGACGCCTATCCGGAACACACTTAAGGCCCCCGAGACCCCGTCTAAACACACAAACAAGTCATATAACCTAACACAGCTCGAGGTTTCAAATCACGTTAAACAACGCCGAAATGACGAATCAAACCACAAATTGAACTTATGAACTTTCAAATCTTCAAAATTTTAAACTCGTGCCGAAACCTATCAATTCAACCCGGAATGACGCCAAATTTTGCAGACAAGTCCCAATTGACATCCCGAAGCTGTTCCAACTCTCGGAATTGTATTCCGAACTTGATATCCCAAAAAGTCAATTGTGATTAAACTTCTCCATTTTTCAAATCTTCAAGTTTTCCAACTTTCGTCGAATTACCTCAAATTACCCTGTGGACCTCCAAAACCAATTCCGGACGCGCGCCTAATTCTAAAATCATCATACGAAGTTTTTGACATTACCCAAAACTCATTACGAGACCGTTTAAACAAAAGTCAAACCTCCGGTCAAATCTCACCGCTTAAGCTTCCAAAATTAAAATCCCTCTTCCAATTCAACTCCGGACCATCCGGTAACTGAATCCAACCATGCACACAGGTCGATATATACAATGTGAAGCTGTTCAAGGCCTTACGCCACCAAAGGGGGCTTAAATTCCCAATACAACCGGTCGGGTCGTTACAGAGACGAAGGTTCGATTTCAAGTTTTGGGTCCGGGTTACGTTTGCTGTCTTCATCCATTTTTTGTATTTGTTGTGTCTTCATTTATATTCTTGAGAGCTTCTGCAAAGGTGCATATCCTCTATCTTTGTTTCTTAGGTCTTTTATTATTTGTGTGTATTTTGTGTGTTTGTAGTGTTTAATGTGACGTTTATCGTATTTCATATTATTTTTGTTGTTTAGTTATCTCCTTAGTTTCTTTTTAATCGTTTTGATGCCATAAATAGTGCTAAGTAACTTATAGTTAGTTGAATACTCATTTGCTGCTAAAGTTAAAAATTAATTATAGGAACTGTTTTATTATACAACACTAAGTATTGATTATTTTATCTTCTGTTAGCATATGTTGATTTCACTAGTTTTCGTAAAGATTGTTAAAAATAGATGAGAATGTCATTCTTAAAGTTTGGTTAAAGTATTGCTAAGGTATCTCATACCAACTATTTGATTTAATTTTCTTTTAGAAGTTGAAATGGACCTTTAGCTAAATGAATAAAGTATTTTTTGGAGAAGAAGATGCACAGTTGCTCATTATATACATACTAGATGGCCCGAGCCCGTGCAAGAACACGGGCATTTGTGCGAAATTGTTGTACGCAAGATAGCTTTATTATTTAGTTAGACTATAAAAAAATAATAGAAAGTAGTACCACAAAGCTCAAAGCTAAATATTGGCATAATGTGTTTAATATTAATATAAAGTACATCATACATATAGATGTATTTGCGGAACAAAGTTATGCTGGTACATTCTTAAGCTTGCTAGAAAGACCAAGACAGTCAGATTGTTCATGTTCATGTTGGTGAGATTGGATAAAATCTAGAGTTGAGGAACTGCAACTGACAACAGATGCTTCATCTTGTTATTCACTGAAAGACAAGGAAAATCACGTAATAGAAATAAAACATGGTATGCGAAGCTAAATCCATGATGATCTACAATAAAAGCAATGGCGAAGACAAAATATTAACATCAGGATATACTGGTGAGGCGAAAAAGTGATACCTGAGAAAATTAGATAGTGTGTGTCCGTGCTGTGCCCGTGCATATGCATGACAACGTTTGAAAATCTCAAAAGTTCATTTTAAGTGAGCACCAACACTTATAGTACTCATATGAAGATTAATCAGATACGGACCAAATTGTTACAATTTGATTTATCTTAAACTATAAAATCACATAAATAAAACATTTACTTAGGAAGGGAGTAGCCATAAATATAACTCACGCTAACTAACAGAGTTTGCAATTTTGCATTGAATCTTTTTAATGGCAACAACATGGAGTTTCATGCTTTAAGAATTTTCTTTGCACAAATACTTCTATTCTTTTTTGGCTATGACTCCAACATGGGCTTGTCAAAACCTGCATGCTTAACATGTGAAATTCAGAATTTCAACCATTGAGGAAACATTATCCGAAGTGTTAAAAGTATCTTTTTGTTGCAATAAAGCACGATGCACTCTTTAAGTATGCATATGAAAATCATGTTGTTCACCAAAGGTAGCAGAGTTTCACTTTATTTCATTTGGAAAGCACTAAGCTCCTTTTAAATAGCCCCAAACTTTCTTGGTTTCCCATGCCAAGAAGCTAAAGTTGTTAATCCCTTCAGCTATACTTGGTTAGCTGTTTCTCTCCATTTCTAGATGGAAGCTACTATCGTCTCTCAATTGCACCCAATTCATATTATCCAAGCAGACAACTACTATCATAGCTAATTTTTAAGCCTAAGTTCCAACTGCACCTTATGGCTCTACTAAACTGGTACAAATCTCATCTCTAACTAAGTGGTAGCTAGTGCAGTTATACTGTAGTTTAAGATATTTTATAAGTAAAAGCCCTTTTGTATAAGACATTGTCCTTAGGAAACCAATTGGAAAGAGAGCACTGCACTTGAAATTATGTCTGTTTCCTTATTGCAGGGAACACCGGGTCAACTCCCAAACCCTGAATTAATTCATTGTCTGTACTTAACATCCATAAGATTTGCTTAAATAGAAATATGTTGTCACATACCGGCCATCATTATCCCTTTTGTCATATTATATACTATGGATAACTCTGAGCAATATACTCTGCAAGTAAACATCCACGGAACATCTCTGCCAAGATTAAAATTTTCCACCTAGCACTGCTAATTGCAGTTTCACAAGGGCTACTCTTACCCTCAATCTTGCATGGGTAGTTCAACCTTCATAACAAAAGCATATATTACTTTTACGTTAGTCAAGTTATACCATGTATATATATATATATATATATATATATATATATATATATATATAACTGGTGTTCCAAATGATCCAAACTTGTTGATAACTTCGATTTTTTTTCTTATAAATGATTGCACATTCTAGCTCGGATGCATATTTTTTTCTTCTGTTTCGACGTAAAAAANCCATCATTATCCCTTTTGTCATATTATATACTATGGATAACTCTGAGCAATATACTCTGCAAGTAAACATCCACGGAACATCTCTGCCAAGATTAAAATTTTCTAGCACTGGTAATTGCAGTTTCACAAGGGCTACTCTTACCCTCAATCTTGCATGGTAGTTCAACCTTCATAACAAAAGCATATATTACTTTTACGTTAGTCAAGTTCTACCATGTATGTGTGTGTGTATATATATATATATATATATATATATATATAACTAGTGTTCCAAATGATCCAAACTTGTTGATAACTTCGATTTTTTTTCTTATAAATAATTGCACATTCTAGCTCGGATGCATATTCTTTTCTTCTGTTTCGACGTAAAAAGTATCTTATTTGTAAGAAAACACATGCTTATCATGATATCCCATTAACATCTTCAAAGATATATTTCGGTTCCAAGTTGACAACAATCCAGAAAATTCAAGGAGCATACCATCTCCATTCTGGACATGTGAAAGCATACTAAAATCAGTTGATCTTACTATTTCCAGCCTATTGAATAGCACCTATATTCGCATGATAGATGGATTTTGATTTAAAATATTTGATAGTGTACATAGTACATACAATGTCTCGCCGTATGAAAGAGTATCTCCACGATTGTGTACTTTCACTTAGCTTCAGATGCCTTCTTTTCTTCTTGTCTCAGCTCAAAATTTTTTGAAGGTTGCTTGGTATTAGCAATTGTCCTACAGAGTAATAAACAATCAATTTCAGTTATAGAAGAAAGTTTGTATAGATTTTTTTGACACATATATGCATGGAATCTCGACAAATAAGAATATTAGAAAGATTAGAAAAACACACTTCCAATATTTTCTGTGAAGAAATTTTCTGCTATGTANAATTGTCCTACAGAGTAATAAACAATCAATTTCAGTTATAGAAGAAAGTTTGTATAGATTTTTTGACACATAAATGCATGAAATCTCGACAAATAAGAATATTAAAAAGATTAGCAAAACACACTTCCAATATTTTCTGTGAAGAAATTTTCTGCTATGTGCACATGAAAGTAGTTGTCTTGAAAAATTGAATTGCCTAGCTTTATTAATGTCATGTTTCCACCTGTGAGGAAAACAATACACATGCAATGTAGGGAATCACTGGAAAGTGGTTCTCTTGAAAATCTTAAAATAGCTTCTGTTACATCCAAAGGACATTCGGACCATTTGAAACTCTTAAAATTGCCCTTACATCTAAAGTAATGTTAATCTCTACTCTGGAAAATCTCTGATTAATTTTCATTAAATAGAATTGTCATACCCAGGGCATCTTCACAATAAAAGATACAAATCTAATAGCTTTACTTATTTACTTTAATGTAAAGTAAATGTAAACAACATATTGATAACACATTATTGTTATTTAACACTTATAATTCGACAAAGAAAACTATTCGTCACATCCAATACTATTAGTTAGCATAAGTAAACTATGGATCAACAAAATTTCACCATATAAAGAAACATTCAGAGTAGCAAAATCAGCTTGCCGGTTTTAAAAAATCACAAGTCTTTTATCGCCGAGGATGAAATAAAATTTGTAGATTTAATTACTCTAAATAAGCTGAGTCAAGCATATCATCAAACATCTAAGATGCATAGTCCACTTAAACAAAAATTATTGATAATCACATCGACAAAGAAAACTATTCGTCATATCCAATACTATTAGTAGCATAAGTAAACTGTAGATTGATAAAATTTCACCATGTAAAGAAACATTCAGAGTAGCAAAATCAGCTCGCCGGTATTAAAAAATTACAAGTCTTCTATCGCCAAGGTTGAAATAAAATTTGTAGATTTAATTACTCTAAATAAGTTGAGTCAAGCATATCATCAAACATCTAAGATGCATAGTCCACTTAAATAATTATTGTTGATAATCACATTATAAAAAATAAACTTACCCACAAAAGAAGAAGAAGAGGAGGAACAAAAAGTGAAAGAACTGAAGGAAAATAAAATGGGTGCATCTTCGTCTTCTAACATTTTTGACACACAAGCTGGTAAAGTAATCATACCCAGTGTATATTAGCATCAGCCACAGATCACCCATCCTCCTCTTTCATTTCTCATCTCTTCCTTTCTAAAATGGATTTGTGGTACAACACAGTTATATCCAAAATTTAGTACCCAAAAGGCCAATATTTCATTGTTGCCACTGCAGAGGCAACACATAATCATCAATTTAATTATAAACTACACCAAATATCTGAAAAAGATTATTCAACAATGAAAATGAGAGTAATGCACCATCTTTATATGTAATAAGAAAGCTATCAATTGTAAGTTAAAAATCCTTATAACCCTCACATTATATACAACACCAGGAGGTGTTGCCAAATTTACAACATGGGAATTTCTAAGTGAACAAAGATAATTCTCAAGTGTTCTGTTAATATTGAATTTTCTTATTCTTTTTTCCCTTAGAGCAGATTCCAAAAGCATAGGATGAAAACACAAAATAGAAGAGTTGGACCTCACATTATAGATCCAGAACATTATATACATAACACCATTGTTACTTACATTTCCTGATCAACGTCATTCCTTCTACATAAAAATCTTTTTAGATCACTTCCTTTCTCTAATTTAGATTTTAGTAATGCGTCTCATTAAAATTTATCAGGGAAGGTCAATTCCCAGAATTAGAAGATCAAAATTGGAACACATAAAGCATGAATAAAGCCGCCAAAAATAGGAAGACGGAGAATAATCCTGCAAAAATCGAAATAGACAAATGCTGGAAAAAAAATTAAGGGAACACCCTATTATTCCAACAAAATTTATGGAAAAAAGAAAGAGGAGGAAGAATAAGTCACCTAAGCTTTGCTGAAGACAGGTCATTGTTCCCGAAAAATTAACCAAATAGGGCCAGTAAGATGGGTCTTCTTGCGGTAAATGCAACTACCTAACTATGAAAAAACAGCAAATAAGGAAAAAACAATGTCAGGAACCAATGGCAAGAAATATAAATTTGAAAAGAAACCAAGAATAACATCTGTAAGTGGAGGCATGATCATCAGGAATGGCAATACTTATGAAGAGTATATACAATAATGAGTAAAGTGAACAACCAGAAATGTATAACGTCTATCAAGAAGTTGTTCAAACTCTATAATGAAAGATCAGCAAAGGAATATTGCTCACTACTATGATGTCAATGGGATTTCTTAAAAATGATAATCCCACTTCTTCAAGCTGCAAATATAAGAAGTACTATAAAAAAAAAACTCTTCATTGCATTAAAATGCAGTACAAGAAATAATAAGAAAGACCAGTTAACCTCACATGCGAATCCATAACCATTACAAAGTGAAAATTGCATTTGATAGCACATACTTGGCTGCTAAAAATATAGCTTCTTGTCAATGTTTTCAAACATCATGATTAATGCAAATGTTGCTCTTGTGAGTGAACTACATACCTGGAAAACACAAATGGTACATCATAATATTGGCAGGTAGAAATAGAGAGAAAAATTACTAATTTTATACCTGATGAAAGCTAGTCGACTCACTATCCTAGTTGTGGTTGCCGTTTTACATAAAAAAAATTGACTCTCAGGAACTTTTATTTACTTATTAAAATCATTGTATTTCTTGATTCTCTCAGAATACAATTGTTACAATATTAATTCATGTAACACAAAATTTTGACATATTTTGGGATTTTCTACGGATTATGTAATATTCATCGATTCTAGCAGCTTTCGCATATCTATCTGAAGCATAATAACACTGCGTACTTCACACAAACTTGTAACCGGGTATAAATCTCCCAACATGTATGAGCAAAACAGAGAAATTACTGATATGCCTGTAGAAAATCAAACAAGAAACAACACAAGAGCATGAATATTGGTGATTACCACCAAAGAAAGTGCATAATCAAGGAAATATTGCTGAACTCACCAAAATAAAAGGCTCATACTATTTAAAAGATCACCTCCAAGGAAGAAGGTGATGACATTTGACTTGAGATTCAGGGAAAAGAAAAATTGAGCGATGGAATAGAGAAAGAGAAGAAAAAAAGAGAGACGGAACAATGAAGGAAAAGGGGGTGTGGAAAAGAAAATAGGTAAAAAGCTAGCTCTTTGTATCATTCTTTCTAGCCAGGAAGAGAGAAACCAAGGTTTGATTTGTTACCAAAATATCCATAAGAAAGGATGTTATTATAAAATCATCCTTGTCAACATGCCTGTACTGAATCCAACAAAAAACTAACACACATCAACAAAAATCCCATGAACAAGAAACAGAGCACCATAAGTTAGCAGAAGTGATAAATACAGTAGTGAAAATAGTTGAGGTGAGAAAGAAATAGCACCATACAAAGATCTTAGGTAAAAGCAGATAGTGTTGTTTTCGGATCGAAAACCCATTCCCTTTTCTGTTTCTGTTTGCTATAGAAGGATAAAAAAAAATTACAAAAATTTTCACGAGTTACAATTGGCAGATGTAAATAAGAAGCTGCGAGGGACGCTGCGCCTCCAATTAAGATTCAAAATTTGAAGTGCACCATCTGAAGAATATATTATAAATTAAAAGAAAGTTTGCTTTACTTTCTCCCGCCGTCTTACTGTGAGGGAATATTTAGAGTTGTAATTTTACTTTAAGACTGAAAATATTTTATAAAATCAAAATGAAAAGAGTTATGTTTTAGCTCTTCAAATTGATAAAGAGTTAGTATATAATGAAGTGGGGCTCTTGGAGTTATATAATCAGGCACCTACAAATATTTTTTCAATGAATGCTGGTTCTTTGAATTTTTTCCAAGGTAACAATTTGTTTGTGAAAAAGAGAAACCAAACTAAAGACCGAATTTTGTAAGTAACCACTGTAAATTAACTTCACTATTCATCCCAAGGCATAGTTAACACATGCAAGACATAGGATAACTCAGTCAACGTCAGGGAACGCCAAATCTTAAAATTAGAATATGAAAATTGGAAAACATGAAGCATGAATAAAGCCACAAAAAAAGAGGAAGACAAAGAACAATCCTGCAAAAATCGGAATAGACAAATGCTGGAAAAAAAATTAGAAGATGAAAATTGGAACACATGAAGCATGAATAAAACCACAAAAAAGAGGAAGAAAAAGAACAATCCTGCAAAAATCGAAATAGACAAATGCTGGACAAAAGTTAAGGGAACACTCCATTATTCCAACAAAATTACTGGAAAAAAGAAAGAGGAGGAAAAAGAAGAAAGATTTTTAACAAGAATCATAAATAGCATAGCTAACACATGCAAGACATATGATAACTCAGTCAAAATCAGGGAAGGCCAAATCCCAAAATTAGAAGTTAAAAATTGAAACACATAAAGCATGACTAAACCCACCAAAAACAGGAAGACGAAGGACAATCAACTCTCTATTCCTTTACCCAATATTACACCTTGATGGGTAGCTAAGAATTCTTTTCCGGGTTAGCATGCTATCAAACACTTAGCCACAAACTGAAAGAAGCAATGTATCTTACTATTGCAGAAAAACTATGAAATTAATTTCATGAAGACAAACAATAACAGATTTGTAGCTAATACTTAAAAATCATGCACCTAGATGTCTAATTCCATACATGCAAGAGCAATCAGAAAAAAAAAATTCTTACATGCATGTAGAGAATAAACAAAATCTACACAAAAGAACAGAAAAACCTAACTTACAGTCAGAAAAGTGTGTCGAAATAGGAAATGCTGGAAAAAAAATTAAGGGAACACCCCATTATTCCAACAAAATTTCTGAAAAAAAGAAAGAGGAGGAAGAAGAAGAAGTCACCTAAGCTTTGCTGAAGACAGGTCATTGTTCCCGAAAAATAAAACCATAAAAGAAAGAGGAGGAAGAAAAAGAATCCAGCCAAAATTTTAAGCAAAAAAATAATAAAAATTATAAGAAGACATAAGAAGGTTTGAAGAAAGTTGGAAGAGTGTACCTTTTTCCAGTGAGGAAGATGAAGTGGCTGGACATTAAACACTGGAAAAATATAAAACAAAGGCAATAAATGGTGAAGTAAAAAGTGGAGCACGTGGAGAATGAAAGGACCCATGTGGTCCACTTTCAATGGGTCTTGTAGTAATATAATGAGTCAGATTCTAGAAATATCCATGTTAAAATTACTAAAACACCCTTGGTCGTCCAAGGAACCTTTTCTTATTAATATGTTAAATATATATATATATATATTCGGAGGTCTCCATTAGTCCTTAAAAAAATGTCAATTTTGCATCGTAAAAAATATTAAAATCGATTTATCTTCAATGTAGATATCCATATCAAATTTCGCATAAGAACTTTCTTTTTTCTGCAAATTGCAGGCTTTAATGTAGGTTGAAATACTCTAATTAGTATATATGTGAGGTGAATGTTGTAACGACCCGACCGGTCATTTTGAGATCTAGCACGTCGTTCAGCGATTTAAGGTCATGAGCAGTTTTATTTCTGGTATTGTGACTTGTACACATGGTCGGATTGAAATTCGGGAGGTTCGGGTGGATTGGAAAGAAAATTCTAATTTCGGAATCCTTAAGTTGGAAGAATCAACTAAGATTGGAATTTTAAGTAAACGACCTCCAAATCAGGATTTGAAGATTCCAGCAGGTTCGTATGATGATTTCGGACTTAGACGTATATTCGGATAGGGAGTCAGAAAACCCGGGAGCGTTTCGGCGCATATTATGGAAGATAGCATTTTAGAAAAATTTCATAAATTTGGGTTGGAAGGCATTTCAGTGTTATAGATGTTCGTTTGGGATTCCGAGCCTAAGAATAGCTCTGTATGGTGATTCTGGAGATGGGAACGCGATCGAAAGTGAATTCGGATGTCCGTAGGTCATTTTGAAGTCATTTGGCTAAGGATAGGAATTTGAATATTTTTGAGAAATCCGACCGGAAGTGAAAATTTTGATATCGGGATCGGAATGCGATTCCGAAAGTTGGAGAAGGTCCGTAATGTCAAATATGATTTGTGTGCACAATTTGGGGTCAATCGGACGTGATTTGATAGGTTTCGGCATCGAATGTAGAAGTTTAAAATTTCAAAGTTCATAAAGGTTGAATTTGAGTGCGATTCGTAGTTTCGGCGTTGTTTGATGTGATTTTAGGCCTCAAGCAAGTCCGAGGGATGTTATGAGACTGAGTCGTGTGATTGGACAGGGTCCCGGGGGCCTTGGGTGTGTTTCGGGGTGGTTTCGAGACAATTCCAGGTGATTTGATGTTGCTGTCTTCTGGTGTTTATGGTGTGCATCGCGATCGCGCTCCCTTGGATGCGATCGTGAAGAAGAAAAGTTAAGGGGCTGAGTTTGGCTTATGCGATCGCGGAAGGGGAGTGCGATCGCGGAAGGGGAGTGTGATAGCGAAGGAGGAATTTCGAGGGCTGCTGGTTTTGGCCTTCGCGAACGCGTGGTGGTGAACGCGAACGCGAAGGGGTCGCCTGAGCTCTCTACGCAAACGCGCCAAGAGGGACGCGAACGCATAGAGGAAAGGGGAGTTGGGGTCCTGGTGGTCGTTTGGCCTATGCGAACGCACAGGGCAGCCTGCGAATGCGGAGGGATCAGGGCAGTTGCCCTTCGCGAACGCATTCAGGGTGTCGGGAATGCAAAGAAGAAATTGGGCCTGGGCAAATTGTTTTAAAGACGAGATTTTTGGCCATTCCTTCATTTGGTGTGGCGATTTTGGGGAGCTTCAAGGTGGATTTTCATCAAGCAACACTAGGTAAGTAATTTCTTCCCATTTTTTAGTTAAATACAAGGTTTATACATGGGTTTGAACATGAAAAATTGTGGAAAAGTTGGAAATTTTGAAGAAAACCTAGAAGTGGTAGTTTTGAATTTTGACCACGAATTTGAGCATGAAAATTAGAGTAAATTATATATTTGAGTTAGTAAGGTCATGGGTAGAGTTTATCTTCGAGAAATTTTGGAATCCGGGCACGTGGGCCCGCAGGCATTCTGGTCAATTCTTTGAGCGGAGTTGGAAATTTGTATAATTTGAATTATTACAAATATTAGAGTATATTTTCATTGGTTTGTCGTTACTTGGCTAGTTTTGGGACGTTGTGCATCAATTGGAGTCGTCGGAAGGGCTTGGAAGCCGGTTACGAAATTTCGGAGCGAGGTAAGTCTCCTTTCTAGCTTTGTGAGGGGGAAATTGTCCCCATAGGTGAACTAATTAATTATGTGCTACTATTTGCGGGGGCTACGTACGCGCGAGGTGACGGGAGTCCGGGCGTAGCTACTAGTATGCTATGTCCGGGTAGTCTAGGACCCACAAGCATGCTTTACTTGTTGTACTTGTGACCTTGTCAATAAAATATCATGTGATGCTGGCAATTAGTAATTAAATCTCTAAGAAGGATAGAGTCTACTTTTCTTAATCATCTAGAAGGAGAATTGATTCTTCCTTGGATAATTGTGTTTCGGATAAATCTATAACGTTTGAAACCTTGTCGAAATTGGAAAATAAATCCCCAGAAAGTCTTTAAATACTATTTTCATGTTCATTAAAAGGAGAATTCTATCACTTCATTGAATAGCTAATTTTTCTAATAAAAATGTTGTTTATTTGTGTGAACATGTGTAACCACGGGTGCATGAGTCGCATGTATGATTCGCGATCAGGATGACGTTGTTATTTATGTATGACCGCGTCGCATGATCGATTCGCGAGCAGGGCAGATAAATGCATCTATGGTTCGAGCCGTTCGACCCTCGGCGGTGCACATTTTAGTATTGTTGGTTCAGGCCGTTCGACCCTCGGCATTTCTTGCGCATGATAATTTCTGCGTATTTTCTGTAATTATTACCTGTTTATTGGCCTATTAAGTTTTAAATTGCCAACTGAAATGACGAAGATTTAAAGTGTTAAATGTGAAAGAAGTTGATATTACTTATCCCTAATTTTATTAGATTGCCTATGATATTCCCGCTTAGTGTCTCACTTGATTATACTAAATTGACTTCTAGCAAGTGTCTAATTCGACCTCTCGTCAGTACCTCTCTGAGGTTAGGCGGGATACTTACTGAGTACACGTTATTTTCATACTCATGCTACCCTTGCTGTGCATTTTTATTGCACTGGTACTTTCACAACAATATGGTTGACTTAGTGACTTACACGAGATGCATCACCCGGAGGCGACCCGCAGCCGGCAGAGTCTTCCTCTATGTATTGTATTTTCATTTTTAAATTCCTTTTCCAACTTGTATTTCAGACAGGCATTGTAGTATCTGTATAAATTCTTAGAAGTTCGCTCATGCACTTGTTATACCGGGTTCTGGGAGGTGTTTGGGATGTATTTTATTAAAAATGGATGTTTAACTATCGTATTTACTTAGATTTTTTTATTTGATTATTATGTAATAAAGTGAAGAGTAACGATTTCAAAATGTTAAAACAGGAATTTAATCCAACTATTCAATGATTGGCTTGCCTGACAGTGGTGTCCGGCGCCATCCTGACCTTAATGGAATTTGGGTCGTGACAACTTGGTATCAGAGCACTAGGTTCTCTTAGGTTTCATGAGTCATTATCATGTCTAGTAGAGTCTTGCGGATCGGTACAGAGACGTCTGTACTTATCTTCGAGAGTCTACAGGGCTGTTAGGAGTACTTCCCTTCTTGATTCCTCGTCATGCGATTTGATTCCTTTAAGGCTTATGCATATGTTTCTTTCTACTCAATCTTACGCGTCGTGAAGCGCTTGCTATGATTCAGGAATTTGAGGAATTGAAATGGTGCTACGGATAGGCTGCGTGATATTTTCCCTGCGTAATTGGTTGGGGCTGTTGTTGTTGCCCTGTAGAAGGATAATATGTTGTTTCAACTCAGTAGTTGTGTTTCTAAGAGCCTTGAGGCTATGTTTAGGTAGTGATGATGCTTACGATTGGTTATCGCGGGATGCGGGTGTGATGGTAGGATGCTTGCACATATGTAGGAGCAATGAATGACTTGAAGGGAGGTCTCCTCAGAGCATGATTTTGAGATTTCAGCGTGTTAGTTAGTTCAGGCGAGGAAAGGCAATTGAACTATAAATGGTCAGATTTTGGATTGATAAAGTAGTAAGACTTGGTGTTTTCAAGTGAGGTAGAATATTCACCTGTGATGTGATATCGTCGTCATTGATCGAATGGAATGTGTTACGTTTGTCGGTGTTATGGTTTCTTCAGTTGCATGGGGTTAGAGTATTGTGAAGAAGTATTGAAGAAGCGGCTGTCAAAGACCGTGAGGTGCGGTGGTTCACTACTGGATAGGTATTGATAATGAAGGCAGTTCGAGAAAGATGATCTTCAGAGAGTTTGAAGTCGTGGTGAACTGCTAGTTTAAGAGCTACAGAGAATAATATTGAATTGAGGTAGCAATTGGGCAGCATACGATGAAGGAAGATATGTGAGAAGTGCTAGGCGGTGTTTCCATTTCTAGGAGGTCAAGTGTAAGAAGCGGAAGTCGAGCAGTCACGTAGAGGGGGAGTTTGACCAAAGTGGGAGAGCGGAAACATAGTGGTGAATTAGAAGATATTGTAGCGTATTTAGTAGATGTCAATGAGGAGCGAACGGACTGGTAAAGTTGGTGAATCAGAACAGGATTAGGATGGGGTATTGATGTGTTAGAGAGTGTGCAGTACAGCGTCGTTGGAAGGTGTCAGTTGGTGGTTTCCACATATGGGTTATCTCCTATGAGTAGGTTAGCGGTTGTGTGGTTGGCAAGTTTCTGCGAGGGATTCTAGTGGCTATTCGATAGGAGGCCTAATATGTGAGTGATGCTAGAGAATTTGAGTATTCAGGAAGTGCTAACATGAGAATTTAGAAGAATTTGATGGGTCGGTTGAGCAAGTTCATGTCTGCAATGAAGAAAGAATTTTGGTGGGTTCCAGAGTGGTGCAAGGAGTAGCTTCAGGCTAAGTGGGAGAGTCCCACCGCCTACAATTGGGCTGCAGCATTATCTTCTCATGGGGGTTGCGTATTGTCGTCATATTGGAAAGTTATTACAGCTAAGGAATAAAGTGGTAATTGAGCATGGGATTTGATAAATATGTGCAAACATTGGTCCTATTGGACCAGGGTTAGGTTTTGGGAGATTCAGAATTTATGCTTAAGGCATAGGCGAGTTGTAAGGGTAGTGACTCAATCACGTGCTTCATTGAGAAGGTGTGCATGTGCTAGAAGAGCCTTGGAGCTGATGGTATTCGGGTCCAGTCAGAGTGGGTGACTCTTGATAGCGGTCCAAATGAATTCGAAGGCTAAGAATGCGGTGTTTAAGGGTTTCAGGCAGTAGTATGATTAAGAATCGAACTCTTGCAGTGTAGTTTCTGAGAAAGGCAAAATGCTTGGGGTCTTCTATGTTATTTTCAGCGTGCAGGATAGTATCGGAGGAAGGAGAGAAAATGAACTCCAGATTTGGAGAAAGAGTATCAGGAGGTGTTTATTAGTTGAAGTTGTGAATGCGCACAAGGAGGGTATGGGACGGTTTGTGGGATTGAGACATCGTGGTCTCATGAGTCAAGGCCACTCGGGATGAGTGAGGATTGAGTTTGTTATGAGTTGAATGGGGTTGCTATTATTCTGAGGAAATTAAGGATGATCAAGAGAAGATAGATTGGTTAGCCATGGTTGAAATGGCACATGCACGACAGTGATCAGTTCCTTTAGTGTGATTGAGTTATGCATGTGGTTTGTGCCGATGTGTGCGAGGCTTGTCGACCGCCGTAATAGATTTTATTTGGAATATTCAAGTATTATGGCTTGTCAGGTATAGGCGAATTCCCAGAATGATTAAGGTGATATAGGCTATCCCTTAAGGATTTGCATGTATTGTGATTGTGAGAATTCACTTGTGTGTTGTTATGGTTCTCTTGAGTTGAGGTAAGTAAAAGGTTCCTATATGATGATGTGTTCTCCCTATTAGTGGTTCAGGAGTTATGACGGAATTCTTGCGCCATCTCATATTGGCATGTTAGGTGCGGTAAACAGTATGTAATTGGGAGTAAGAATCGAGATTGCAGTTTGGTGTTAACAAGGATGTCATGAGCTCGGATGAGCAAGGAAACTGGTGTTTCCTTCAGTGTCACCAGAGATCGGTGTTTGGTGAAAGAGGCTTTGTATCCTGGTTATGGGTTCTTGATTTATTTTACAGCATTAGCGTGGTCGGTGGTATGGACGTGCAAACTTGTTACCTGGTGTGGAAGATTGTGGGAGCGTGACCACGGGAATATTATATAAGTGTGACATGTAGTCACCTAATTGATTGAAGATTTAGACCAAGTATAAGGAAGTGCAACATTGCTTATTTATGCCTGGAAGGCGTTCGGTTCAGTTGGTTATGGATTGTGGGGTGTTTGTCCCAGCTATGACGGTTGCTCTTAGGTGTTATGAGAAAAGTGGTGTATATATCCTAGTTCGGTGCGAGCAGAATTGGCTTGGGAGTTGTGAAATGGCTTGATAAATTTTCTATGTGCTGAGTTTCTGCGTAGTAATGATGTTATGTGAGTAGGAGAGCTCTTGAGATTCAGAGTATATATATATCGCACATCAGTTGTGCTTAAGTTTTGTAGCATATGGCTCTATCAGTCTCCTCGAGATGGTATTATGCACTTAGCGTGCTTGTTACTGATATTCAGCAATTTGTAATAATGAGCAATCCAGCTCGGTGTGTATCTCCTTATGTGAATTTTATGATGGGAACGGATGGCACGCCGCCACGGGTATGATATTTGGATCGGGTTACACGCCGCAACAGTGTGGTGTTCAGTACGGTTTCCTATAATTATTTTTCTTGTGTTTTACTTCCTATTTATGAGGAAAGTTATATTAGTTGTGTGAGTCGAGTAGTCCCTTCCTGAGTCATTTCCTTAGGTATCATGTTCGAGTTGTGGCCTATTGGCGCATTGTGGCATCGTGTGAGACTGATGGTCATGTTTGGGAGTGATTTGTTGACTGAACAGATCATACCGGGTGAGACGAGATTTATGGATCAGGGATCGGTGCGATAAGATTATGGGGAGTATATTACAGGACAATTACCATTATTTGGTTCGTATTGAGATGATGATTTTAGTCAAGGAGAAAGATTCAATGTTTGGTTAACTCTGCAACTAGTTAGAAATTTCTACACGTCTCTTCCGTTGTGGTGGTATCGCCGACATTATAGCAGGGTGTATATATACATATCATAAGGTGCATTGGGAGCATCAGATTCGTGAAATTTTGGTAACTTAGGTTCAGGGAATGTCATTGTGGTTAGGTGGTGAATTATGCGGTGCATGGTGCTAATGTCGCAAGGTATACAGTCGTGTTCTGGTACATCGGGTGGTAGTTGATACGGTGTTCATATATTGGAAACAGGCCTGGCAGAGAATTTCAGGTGTTGGAACTGGGTTCTGAGCTTATTGTATGGATTAAAAAAGGATGTATTCAGAATTGTTCGAGCAAGTGTACTCAACTGGGTTGTGGTAGCACGGGCAGGTGCACGAGGTGTTAAACAGTGATTTCAGCTAACTCCAGAGCAGTTCTTAGCACGTTCGAGGACGAACGTATGTTTAAGTGGGAGAGAATGTAACGACCCGACCGGTCGTTTTGAGCTCTAGCACGCCGTTTAGCGGTTTGAGGCCATGAGCAGCTTCATTTCAGGTATTGTGACTTGTACGCATGGTCGGAATTGAAATTCAGGAGGTTCGGGTGGATTGGAAAGAAAATTCTCATTTCGGAAGCCTTAAGTTGGAAGAATCAACTAAGATTGGAATTTTGAGTAAACGACCTCCGAATCAGGATTTGAAGGTTCTAGCAGGTTCGTATGATGATTTCGGACTTGAGCGTATGTTCGGATCGGGAGTCGGATAACCCATGAGAGTTTCGACGCATAGTATGGAAGATAGCATTTTAGAAGAACTTCATAAATTGGGTTGGAAGGCATTTCAGTCTTATAGATGTCCGTTTGGGATTCCGAGCCTGAGAATATCTCGGTATGGTGATTCTGGAGTTGGGAGCGCGATCGTAAGTGAATTCGGATGTCCGTAGGTCATTTTGAAGGTTTTTGAGAAATCCGACCGGAAGTGGAAATTTTGATATCGGGGTCGGAATGCGATTCCGAAAGTCATTTGGCCAAGGATAGGAATTTGAAGGTTTTTGAGAAATCCGACCGGAAGTGGAAATTTTGATATCGGGGTCGGAATGCGATTCCGAAAGTCATTTGGCCAAGGATAGGAATTTGAAGGTTTTTGAGAAATCCGACCAGAAGTGGAAATATTGATATCGGGGTCGGAATGCGATTCCGAAATTTGGAGCAGGTTCGTAATGTCGAATATGATTTGTGTGCAAAATTTGGGGTCAATCGGACGTGATTTGATAGGTTTCGGCATCGAATGTGTAAGTTTGAAATTTCAAAGTTCATAAAGATTGAATTTGAGTGCGATTCATAGTTTCGGTGTTGTTTGATGTGATTTGAGGCCTCGAGAAAGTCCGGGGGATGTTATGGGACTGAGTCGTGTGATTGGACGGGGTCCCGAGGGCCCCGGGTGTATTTCGGGGTGGTTTCGGGACAATTCCGGGTGATTTGCTGCTGCTGTCTTCTGGTGTTTCTAGTGTGCATCGTGATCGCGCTCCCTGGGATGCTATCGCGAAGAAGAAAAGTTAAGGGGCTGAGTTTGGCTTATGCTTTCGCAGAAGGGGAATGCGATCGCGAAGGAAGAATTTGGAGGGCTGCTAGTTTTGGCCTTCGCGAACGCGTGGTGGTGAACGTGAACACGAAGGGGTCGCCTGAGCTCTCTACGAGAACGCGCCAAGAGGGACGAGAACGCATAGAGGAAAGGGGAGCTGGGGGCCTGGCGGCCGTTTGACCTATGCGAACGCACAGGGCAGCCTGCAAACGCGGAGGGGTCAGGGCAGTTTCCCTTCGCGAATGCATTCAGGGTGTCGCGACCGCAGAGAAGAAATTGGGCCTGGGCATATTGTTTTAAAGACGAGATTTTTGGCCATTCCTTCATTTCCTTCATTTGGTGTGGCGATTTTGGGGAGCATCAAGGAGGATTTTCATCAAGAAACACTAGGTAAGTAATTTCTTCCCATTTTTGAGTTAAATACAAGGTTTATACATGGGTTTGAACATGAAAAATTGTGGAAAGGTTGGGAATTTTGAAGAAAACCTAGAAGTGGTAGTTTTGAATTTTGACCACCAATTTGAGCATGAAAATTAGAGTAAATTACATATTTGAGTTAGTAAGGCCATGGGTAGAGTTTATCTTCGAGAAATATTGGAATCCGGGCACGTAGGACCGAGGGCATTTTGGTCAATTCTTTGAGCAGAGTTGGGAATTTATATAATTTTAATTGTTACAAGTATTAGAGTATATTTTCATTGGTTTGCCGTTATTTGGCTAGTTTTGGGATGTTGTGCATCAATTGGAGCCATCAGAAGGGCTTGTAAGCCGATTATGGAATTTCAGAGCGAGGTAAGTCTCCTTTCTAACTTTGTGAGGGGGAAGTTGTCCCCATAGGTGAACTAATTAATTATGTGCTACTATTTGCGGGGGCTACGTATGCACGAGGTGACAAGAGTTGGTGCGTAGCTACTAATATGCTATGTACGGGTAGTCTAGGACCCACTAGTATGCTTTACTTGTTGTACTTGTGACCTTGTCAATAAAATATCATGTGATGCTGACAATTAGTAATTAAATTTCTAAGAAGGATAGAGTCTACTTTTCTTAATCATATAGAAGGAGAATTGATTCTTCCTTGGATAATTGTGTTTCGGGTAAATCTATAACGTTTGAAACCCTGTCGAAATTGGCAAGTAAATGCCGTGAAAGGCTTTAAATACTATTTTCATGTTCATTAAAAGGAGAATTCTATCACTTCATTGAATAGTTAATTTTTCTGATAAAAATATGGTTTATTTGTGTGAACATGTGTAACCATGGGTGCCTGAGTCGCATGTATGATTCGCGAGCAGGATGACCTTGTTATTTATGCATGACCGCGTCGCATAATCGATTCGTGAGCGGGGCAGATAGATGCATCTATGGTTCGAGCCGTTCGACCCTCATCAGTGCACATTTTATTATTGTTGGTTCGGGCCGTTCGACTCTCGGCATTTCTTGCGCATGATAATTGCTGCGTATTTTCTGTAATTATTACCTGTTTATTGTCCTATGAAGTTTTAAATTGCCAACTGAAATGATGAAGATTTAAAGTGTTAAATGTGAAAGAAGTTGACATTACTTATCCCTGATTTTATTAGATTGCCTATGATATTCCCGCTTAGTGTCTCACTTGATTATACTAAATTGTGTTCTAGCAAGTGTCTAATTCGACCTCTCGTCAGTACCTCTCTGAGGTTAGGCGGGATACTTACTGAGTACACGTTGTTTTCGTACTCATGCTACACTTGCTGTGCATTTTTATTGCACGGGTACTTTCACAAAGATATGGCTGACTTGGAGACTTAGACGAGCTGCATCACCCGATGGCGACCCGCAGCCGGCAGAGTCTTCCTCTATGTATTGTATTTTCATTTTTAAATTCCTTGCCCAACTTGTATTTCGGACAGGCATTGTAGTATCTGTATAAATTCTTAGAAGTTCGCTCATGCACTTGTGATACCGGGTTCCGGGAGGTGTTTGGGATGTATTTTATTGAAAATGGATGTTTAAACTATCGTATTTACTTAGCGGATTTTTTTATTCGATTATTATGTAATAAAGTGAAGAGTAACGATTTCAAAATGTTAAAACAGGAATTTAATCCAACTATTCAATGATTGGCTTGCCTGACAGTGGTGTCCGGCGCCATCACAACCTTAATGGATTTTGGGTCATGACAAATGTCCTTCTAGTATAATAGATAAATATTTTGTATTTTTTAATTCTAAGATGATTTAGCTAGTTCATTTTACTTCTTTGCTTAATTTTGACTTTTAAATATTTAGAAAGTTATAGCACGTAACGACCTGGCCGGTAGTTTTGAGAGTTAGAGCCCCGATTACCTATTAAATGCTTTCCCCATATCTATTTCTGCTATTGTGACTTTCCGGGATGATTTGTTTTGAGTTTCAGAGTGTTTTGGGACACTTAGTCCCTAAATGAGAGCTTAAGTCTTAGAATTTAGACCGTAGTTGGAACTATGTGAAGACGGTTCCAGAAAGGAATTCCGTCGATTCTGTTAGCTCTGTTGGGTGATTTTGGGCGCAGCGGCGTGTCCGGAATGTGTTTTGTGGGTTCGCAACTCATTTAGGCTTGAAATGACGAAAGTCAAAATTTTAGAGTTTTGGACCGGTAGTGGAATTTTTTATGTTAGGGTCAAAATCCAATTCTGGAAGTTGGAGTAGAACTGTAGTGTGGAATATGACCTGTGTGCAAAATTTGGGGTCAATCGAACGTAGTTTGGTTGGTTTCGGCATCGGTTGTAGAAGTTTGAAGTTTCAAGTTCTTAAGGTTTGGATTGGAGGGTGATTCTGGATTTTTGCATTGTTTGAGGTGATTTGAGGGCTCGACTAAGTTTGTTTGGTGTTTTAGGATTGGTTGGTATGTTTGGTTGAGGTCCCGGGGGCCTCGGGTGTATTTCGGATGCTCAACGAACTAGTTTTAGACTTAGAAGAATGGTTGAAGTTCTGCAGTCTGGTGTGTCTGGTTTCCTTATACGCGATCGCGGGAGGGGAGCCGCGATCGCGTAGGCTTAACTGGGCGGTGGGAGTTCTGTTCTTCGCGTTCGCGGGCAGGAGTACGCGAACACGTAGTATTGGCGAAGTGGTGCATCGAGAACGTGTGGGCTAGGTCGCGTTCACGAAGAAGAAATAAGGCAGCAATGGAGTTGGGTGTTGCTCTTCGCGGTTGCGTGAGGTCAGTCGCGATCGCGTAGGTCTGAGAAGATATTGCATCACATTCGCATGGGAAGTTACGCGTTCGCGTAGAGTAAAATTATGAGGCAGCGAAATTGTTCTTCCTGATCGCGATTAAGGAATTAACTAGGCAGATTTGAGGTTCAAAATCGAGGGTTTTTGGTTCATAACTCAAAATTTAATTGAGAGCTCAGTAGAAGGCGAAATTTGGGGAGATTTTCGGAGGAAGTTTTTGGGGAATGATTCATAACTCCTTTATGATTAATTCCCACTAATCTATACTTAATTTTATCATTTAATTTCGGATTTGGGGTGAAAATTAGGGAAAATTTGGGAAAAGTTCTTAGGACGAATTTTGGGATTTTGATGGAGAATTTGGTGTTGGGTTTGAGTAAATTTTGTATGGTTAGATTCGTGAGTGTTTGTAATTTGTGATTTTTACCCGATTCCGAGACGAGGGCCCGAGGAGACTTTTTGGGCGTTTTTCCTGTTTTCTTGCCTTAGATTCGAATTCATTAGCAAAAGTAGTTACTTGTAGTTATATTTACGTTATGTAATTGATTTGATTAGATTTTGGCCATTCGGAGTTGGATACTCGTGGCAAGAGCGTGGTTTCGGATTGATTTGAGCTTGGTTCGAGGTAAGTGACTTGCCTAACCTTGTGTGGGGGAACTTCCCCTTAGGATTTTGGTACTGCTTGATATATGAGCGCCGTGTGCGTGAGGTGACGAGTACGTACACAGGCTATTGTTGCAAAATCCCGTTTTCACTAAATCATAAACTATTTTTCCTTGTTTGAACTGCACTAGTATGTATAATTACCTTGTTTAGGTTAGAAAAGCATACCTACGTGTTTTGATTGTCCACTTGAATTCTGTGCAGCATGTTTAGTGAAACTCCTATTTTTTCCTTAGTTGCAGTTGGCCTAAACTGCAAATTTCGATGATATAACTGTTTTGTGCCGTGGGTTGAGTTGTATATTTATTTTGGGACGACAGATGTATTCCGGGAGATTCCCGTATACTGCATATTTACTTTGGGACTACAAACGTATTCCGGGATATCCCCCAACACTACATATTTTCTTTGGGACTATGGACGTATTCCGGGAGATCCCCCCCTCCCCTCCATATACTGCATATTTACTTTGGGACTACAGACGTATTTCGAAAGATCCCCTGTTCCTATTACCGTGTTCTGAGCTGTAGACTATTATTGATTTCTAATCCTGTTGAATTTCTGTTGTGAACAACTAATTTTTTACCACATCAATTTTCATACTATTTTAATGTAAATATTTATGTTTTATGCTAATCTTGATATTTTAAACCATTATCTCACTTTTAGTAGTGTATAAAAACTACCAAAAATTCACATTCTTAGAGTATAAATTTTATTTTTATTTATTTTAATAGAAGGAAATTTAAAAAAATAATATATATATATATATATATATATATATATATCTTTGTGTTTGAATACTCA